>JABASP010000010.1:0-148658 GCA_019776565.1 Sminthurinus signatus | reverse complement strand
ATAATATGTCTGTATTATAATTTAACATGTGGACAAGTGCAAATATTAATATCCAGTCAACATCAGACGTGACACTCGACGTGTACTCAAGACTAAGAGTACAAAGTACAGAATACAGAATACAGAGACAGCTACTGCTGTTGTTGATTGTGATGCATGATGCACAATTTCTGGGATACCAGATGCGAGATGAGAGTATCCCATTAATTACTCTTTAAAATCCTTCTTTAACTATGGAGATTCGAGAGTTAAACAGTAATTGATAGTTGATAGTGTGACAGAATTATATGTATGTTTATGATATATCCACATGGCTAATAATAGTATATGATGTTGCAAAAGATGACTGTGATTTGTGATTGAAATCAATTAAACTAGCCATGTTTAAGTATTGATCATTGATTGAATTTGTTCCAGGGCTCGATTTCCTTTCATTTGCTTAGTCCATCTTTACAAATCACAATACACGAGACACAATTAATAATTATAATTAATATTCAATGCATGTGGAATGTGCATTATAAAGTACACATGACTACTGACTACTGACTACCTAATCTCAATCTTCTATTTGAGCAAAGAGGAAAAAGCAAAGAGCATGCTGGGCATTCATCAGGGAAAACTTTGCCTCTTTTGGACTAAAATTCATGACCTTCCATCTATCAGCGAGAAACGCAGCTAGTAGCTAACCGTGGAGTAACATGAACAGATTTGTTCCCGTCTTGTCTTGTTCAATGTTCAATGTTCAACCAACTTTTCCGGGTTTCAGCAACAATCTTTCTACTTTGTACTGTTTCACTCTTTTACTTTATGCTTTATACTTGATACTTGATGTTGCCGAGTTAGAGTTTAGAGTTAATGTTGAAAAACTTTCAACTTTCAATACTCAACTTTCCATGCATCTGAAAATGAAGAGAGAAAGGAAATACATATTCATGTGTACAAAACTATTAGTTACATGTTAGTTGTGACCTTTTCCCTTTTCCTTAGTTTCTCACTTCTTCCTTAGTTCCTGAATCTTACTTTAATATACTTACATGTTTACAACTAGCAGTCAAACTACTGCTTTTACACAAGTTTCTTCTGTATGTATGGGTTTAGTTTCATTACTTTTCAGTGTACAATGTGGGTATTGGGTATAGTGTGGAACTACTAACTATACATGTAAATATAATACGTAATGGTAATGGTACGACCATATCAACATTTTCCCCTTTTCCTTTCCTCATCAGTAACATCAAGCTTCAAGGACGACTTTGCGTGCTTTTTTGAGGCGGAATCGTTCTTGATTCCTGCTTCTTGATTCTTGATCAATCTTGACGAAGGCAAAGGAAAACCTTGTTCATTATTCACTGTTCAAAAAATGTACAATGTTCAGTTATTTCAGAATATTCTAAGAAAAACAAGGGTTCTTGTTCTTGCTTTTAGTTTCCTACAAATTGTAAAACAGATGCACTGAGAAAGAATAGAATAGAAAAAGAAATCTTAAGAAATTCTAAACTTCTCTGTTTTTACTCAAATTTTCTACTTTAATTATAACTTAAAATACAACTCAAACGTCTTAAACGTAAAACTTGATAATTTTCCTTTAGGAATTTATAAGTTTATTTTTATTTTTTTCCATATCCATACTCCATATTTATAGTGCACAACAAAACAAAATATTTTGCACCGTATGATTTGTTGGTCAAATGTATGTGTCATTCTTGTTTTTATAGTTTTCAAGTATAAATTACAAAGAGTAGATCAAGTGTACATGACCTAAATGACAGCAACTCAAAAAACAAAAAACAAAGCACAATCTGTAAACATAAAAATGTTTTCAAAGTCTTTAGTATTTACTTGGAATTTCTCTAGTATTTAGGAGCAAATGGAATGGACTGAGAATGGGAATGCAAATGGTGAAAATGTGTTGGTGGTAATTTATGATGGCTACACACAATTTGGGACTTGCGATTTGGATCAAAATTCAAGTGAGTGTAAATTTACACGGACACTTAAATTCCTCGCAAGTCTCAATGTATAATGTAAGTAAATACTTTTACTTATTCTTTATTCTCAATCCTCAAGGCCAGAAGCTTTTAGTGAAAAGTGGTGTGATACCAAAGAAAGTAAGGTACTGTACACTATTATTTGTACTTACTACTTACGACAGACGGATGAATGGATTAACATAAGTACTTTCTACTTTCTACAGAAAGTAAGTTTGCTTTTTCCATCACTTGCTCTGTTCTCTGTACACTATACGTTGTACATGTAACTTGACCATCTCATCGTCATCGTCATTGTTATCGCTATTGTTGTTGTACCATGATTTGCTATGTAAAATAACTATCTGGTTTTAGTCGTGATTCGGTCTGTTCGTGCTTTTACTAGATTCCTGAATCTAGAATCTAGAATCTAGAAATCTGGAAATCTGGTCAGGATAAACCACATTGCGGTAAACTCCCATTCTCCTTCATTTTGACACACTTACAAACTAAAACCACAAAGTACAAAGTACAAAATAAACATGCATTTGCACACAATCTGGACTCTGTTTGATGTTTGATATTTTATCGTATAGTAAAAATAGGGTCTAAATTTTTTGTATTAAAATATTTTGTAGAAATATTATGCACCATGTTCTTCATAAACATTTTCTCTTTCTTGACCATGAAAATTCCATACCAAGTATACACACCAGTTTTTGTTAAACAAGTAACAAGAACAATAACAGATTTTTTTCATTTTGCCAATTTGAAATTTGAAACAAATCAATTAAAAAAAATTAGAAAATGTAATACACAGTTTTAAATTCAGTGTACATATACTTGAATAAAATATGGCAGCTGGACGCTGGCTTTCAGGTTTTGAGTAAATCTGGGTACTTTCAGTATTTGAAATGGGTAATGAGCGTACAAATGAAGTACTGAGGTACACTTGTACCCTGTACACTGTAAACTGTAAACTGTACAAAGTAAAGTACAGCTTCCTGTTAAATAACCCAGTAGTATTGATTTATAATTAGTCATTACAATTTCAATTAGAATTGATCGCCGTCCTTGCTTGTTTGGCACTAGCTTTCATCTACAAGGTACAATGTACAGTGTACATGAACTTCTCCTGAAAAGCATATAATGTACAGTGTACAGGCAGTTCTATACTCTCGTTAAGCAATATAATGTAAATGTACAATATCCACATCCGTATTCCGTAGGTATACAAGGAATTGAAATGTTAAATTGTATGCTATTTGTACGGAACATGGACATTGGACATAGTAATTACCGTAAAAGGGCAGAATTAGAAATCAGCTTAAACTTCAAGTCGTTGTTCATCGTTCAACGTTCATGGGAAATTCCAACTAGCATGTCAAATGTCCAATAATATTATTACTTGTACAATGTACAGTGTACATTATACATTGTACGCACAGCAGCTTCGTTTGATGTAGGTAAAGGAAATACTACATACATTCCAAATTCTAAACTCCGAGTTGAAACAAACTTTTGATACGGCATTTCACTCGATATTCTATACTGTATACTGTACATATACTCTACATTCTGGTGGCATATCATACTTTCATTTCCCAGGTAAACTCTGTACACCGTACACTATAGCAATGGTTTTCAAAGGAGAAAGAAGTTCATTCGGTTTTCATTACTTATACATGTGTGTACAGTGTACAGTATACATTATACATATGCATGCATGTGTGAGTACACATTTATAATGTAAACAGGTTGAGATAGGTAGCATTTATTTATTTCCATCTTACACACACACACACACACACACTATACCAAATGCCAACTGCCAACTGCAATGAAATTTTAAATGTCGTAGTCTCTATTCTCTACAATATGCATTTGTCAAGACATATGATATTATGATTTACATACAGAGATGAATGAGCAATGCTTGTGGCTGTAGTACTGAAGCATATATGATATACGTATGTGATATATTATGTATTATACATTTTAATTAAATTTGCTTGGGTATGAAGTGACAAGAAATCAAGCGAACAAAAAGACAACACAATGTACAATTCACATGTACATGCTAAATACATAACATAGATGTAGAGACTAGGGAAAAGCCAAAAAAATATTAAACAAGAAAAAAAATGAAGAAAATCATATGAGACAATAGAGAAAAGAAAGAAAGAAAGATAGAAAGAAAAAAACAAAACTTACCCCGAGTCCATGGTGAACATTTTCTCGGCTTCCTTTTTTTCACTCATTCCATTCCACTCGGATCCAACAACTTAAACTTTTTATATGTTTTCTCTTGCTTTTTTCTTACGTTGATGACAGGATGAGATGATTCTACACTCTACACTCGATACTCTACACACACATGTATATCTATGCCTTGTTATTTTCACACCATGTACCAAAGTCCAAAACTATCAAACTTTGATGCTTCACTTTTGACAACTAGTCAGTGGATTGGATTGGTTTTCCAGTGTTTACCATGTATCTATATAATATATAATATAGTAGACAGTATATATTATAGCGTTTGTATAAATATAAGTTTAATATAAGTACAATGAAGTTTTCGAATCTTGTACTTGAGATAGAATATAGGTAGGTGGATTGTAGATATGAACAGTTGAATTGTCTTTTACAAATTGTGAAAAACAATAAAAAGTTACGCAAAAGCAAAACAATGTTGCTGTGTTTTTATTTTCTGATATTGAATAATATCAAAGTAAAAATACAAATAGTAGTTAATAATTATTTTTAATTGGTACTTTTTTCGATTAAGGGAGACAGAGAGAGACAATTTTCATTAGAAAAAGTTACAGTAGTTCAACACAAGCAGTTCCGTGACATATAGAATGCACATATAGAATATAGAATAGAGAATTTAACTTAATACTTATAATTTATAGGAACTTGAGGAAAACCAAGACACAAAAGGATATGCAAGAGAATCGATATATTTTTTTATAATTATAAATTGTTTTTTTTTTAAATTTTTTATTGACTTTTTTACGCACTACACACACGATCCAAATTGAACAATAATTGTTGTACACTCAATCAAAGTATTCTGCCAAAGTACACAAAACTTAAACCAAACTCTTTAAATATGTCAAATGTAGATACTGTCACTGTGAACTGTAAAGTACAGACTACACACGTTGCTTCTCTGTTTATTTTCCAAGCGGTTTCAATTTTGAATGAACATGGGTGAAGAAGAAATGTGTTGAAATGCCGCCAGTGACAAGAGACAACTGAAATTGACAACTGATGTACTGTGATGACTGAGAAGTTTGTTTGGTTTAGTTTAGTTTAGTTAAGCTTTTAGGTTTTTCTTAAAAGTTGAATCTTGTTGAATATTTAATTTATTCATTCAAGTGGGATGATGACGTTTTTTTCTCAGACTTAATATTATTTTCTTTTTCTGTCCTTGAATTTGGATTTAAAGTCAGAGTTAGAGTTAGAGTCCGAGTTTCATTTGTTCTTTATCCTTTATAAGATTCAGAGTTTAGAAGAGTTTAGAGAGAATAAATTGGGAGGAAAAAACTCAAGGTTGAGTCTGTAGTCTCGAGTCACCAAAATAAAGAAGAAAGACGAACAGGAATTTTTAATAATGTTCACACAGCACAAATTACACAATACACAATACACCTTGAGCCTCTAGTACAAAAGTATACAGAGAGTCACTTTCTTGACTTTCTTTCTGTCCAAGGAAAGGCTAAGATGAAGACTGAGGAGAAAAAACTAAGGAAGTAGAAAGGAAATGGATAGAGGAAACTTGCTCTTCTTCTTGCTTTGGTTCTTGGTTCTTGGTGACTGTAGAATGGAGAATGGAGAGTGGATATAATTTTTTATGAATAGTTTTTGTTTTATAGTTGATGATACTTGAGAAACACCAAGTAAGAGGCAGAGTCAAAGTCAAAGTCACAGCAAAAGTTGGAGGATATAAGAATAGACCAGAAGAGAAGAGAAGAAAGTAAGAAGAAGTGAAAGAAGATTTGCCGTTCTTTTCTCCTTTCCTTTTCTCAGTAGTAGTAGTAGTAGTATTAGTAGGAGCAGTAATAGTAAATGGTCATGGTCCAAAGACTTGATTAGTCACTGTATTAAAATTCAACTCTCTCTTGTTTTATGCATATGCTAAAGATATCAGTACATGTATTATAGATAGACTTTGGTTGTAGTACACAAAAACTGTATGTAAGAAAAAGTAGTAAATGATAGTAAAATATTCCCGATACCTCACACCGACTGTATTCTGTATTCACTACAAACTGTAAATATTCACTATTCACATTTAAAGTACATATTACGATCCGTATACAATCCACAAGAAAAAAAAACTTCATTGGAACTGGAATACTGAAATACAAAATAGGAATACACTACAGAGGACGTCAACTTTTCACTTGTTCCCTCAACTCAGTAGTACAATTTCTTACTCGTGCTTTCCCTATAATAATTTCTGCCTCTGTATACAAAATATATGTAGAGAGCAAAAGTTGTCTAATATTGGTAGTTGGTAGTTGGTAGCTCGTAGTTGTAGTTGTACTTTCTACTCACACACACACTACTCACTCTTGAAATTCCATTGTTTTAAGGAGTAAAACTCCAAAGTGTACATATGCAGCTATGCACAATATAAAATATCTCCAGACTCTACAGTCTACAGTCTACACTCTACAGACTGTCCAATGTACAACCAGAAAAACTACAGTATACGCAGTGTAGTACGGTGAAAAGCATTTGTAGTAGTGAGTAGTGAGTGGTGAGCTCGGATATAATATTATATAGAACTTGAACTTTGCATCTACAGTCCACAGTCATGACATTGCACTTATACATACTACATACATAGTACGAGGTTGGTCGAAAAATAACTGCCTTGGCATAATATTACGCATGTTACTCGAGACAAGTCCTAGTGCTCCCCTCTTTTTCACATTCTCCGCTGTACGAGATTCTATTTTTTGATGTTCTTCTTAATTCTTAATATTGCATCAAAATAATTATAAATGTATAAAGAAATTCAGTGAGAATTTTACAATAATTATTAAAATTTGACTAAAATCGGGAAGAAAACAAATTGCTCTCTAACTATTTAAGTCAAGAGTTAAGAGTCTGCACCAATTTTTTAGGCTGTGAGCATAAATTTCGGAGAGATTGAAGATTGAGACCCGAATGTTGCACAATTGACAATCCAAAAGAAACTTTTATTCAACAAAAAAAATAGTCGGATGGCTACAGCTAGAAATTTGGAATTACTTTCTGACCAACCTGATACTTTGATACATACATACACCTATAATCTATATCTTTGTAGTTATACATGCTACATGTGTGTACATGCGAATGCATTCACTATACCTACAATAGTTTCCTTATAGCAAGAGCTTAAGTATATGCATATGAAATAGGGTATAGTCCACTGCCTGTAGAAAAGTACTTGTACATTCGTCGGTTTGAGTCGGGGACGAGGACGCAGTCGTAGTCTCTTTTCCTTTTTCCTCCTTTCTCTTATTTTCCTTGTATACTACTGTTTTCTACTCTCTCTCACTCTTTTTCTTTTCGTCTTATTCTCTATTCTCTCAGAGGTCTCATGTCTACACATGAGAATATTATGGAGAATGGAGAAAACGCAGGAAAGCAAAGCATCGTATAATACATCTTGACTAGAATGAGAAAGGGAGAGAGAGAGAGAGAGAGAGAGAGAATTTCTCTAGTATTTTATGGCCGTATTTTATAAGAATGGATGTACAATGTACAATGTACAATATGCAATTTTTACATGTACAGAAGAGGCCGACGACATCCGCACACTCATACATTTAAAGATGCATGTACTACTGTATATGTACGAAAGAAAAAGCATCCTATATTCTATAATGTATCATGTATAAAGTATAAAGTCCTCACATAAGTTGAGTTGAATGTGTGGTGTATTTATGTAGACAGAGAGAGAGAGAGAAATGCACTGGATGGATTCAAAAAGGGGGGTTTGACTTGAAGAGGTGATAATATTATTGATTACATACTCTCTGAAATGCTTTCCACCATACACCATACACACATCTACACTAAAGCTTTTCTCATTCCTCATGCTTTTCTAAATGTATTTTACTATTCAATGTCTATGGTTATGATATCCCTCGCTTCTTTCTTATTCCCATAACAATATCTGCAACATGTATGCTCTTACCGCTATCTACTCACTTTCTACTTTGTACTCGCTACTCACTACTCGGTATTCGGTATTCAAGTACAAAATAGTTTTACTATTTTGAATTTTGTAGGACCATCCATGGTTTTTCCGTTATGTTTTTTCTTTTTCATAGATACAGTTTGAACTGTTTCAAGCTTTCATCTCCAACATGTGAGGACGTCCATTAACTTAAACTTCTTTATGTATGCATCTTCTGTTCAGATTTTTTCTTAGGTTTACTCTAGTACTCTAGAATATAGAATATATATGTATTACATCATGGGCATACAAATATTATGTCCATATGTAGAAAGCTTTCAGAGTCAAAAGCGGGAGAAGCTTTCATTGTAAATTGTACTTGTGTGCTTTTACAAAGTAAAGTGTACAGAGTACAGAGAGGGAAAAATATGCGACAGATTTTAGCATCATACGATACAAACTACCGCCACCTATAGGGAATCATTTATATGACAATTTTCTCCAGTTCTTTCTCCTGGAGAAAGGACTTGAGGAAACTGATGGACAGCGAAAAGAGATGGCAGATAGTGGCTGGCAGTTACAAATAAAACGATCACTCCAGGTTTCTTATCTTTAATTTTACTGGAGATTTTCATGTTGTAAAAATAACTAATAACTAATGTATAAATAAATAGGCAACTACAATCGTTACAGGATGAAATGTAATAAAGATGTATAATAAATACACGTTTTCATTTCCATTGTGTTTTAGTTTCATTTTTCATTCATTCATATTTTTATTTTTCTGGCTACGATTTGTCACTAAACTGCTGACATATTTTCTTTTTCATATTCATATTCATACAGATCAATTATATTTATTATTATTCTTTGTAAATATCTACTTCTCTCCGTGTGTATAAATTTTGAACTTGTTAAATAACGTAATATATATTTATAGTAACGGTAACTGTTAATGAGATACTTGATACTTGTCAGAACTTGTGTTTCTTAATTTTCATTGAAAATTAAAATAAATTTTTTTTTCAACGAGTAAATACATAATCCAACAATAACCAATAATTTATAAGTAACAACTTATATAACAATTTACATGTAACGTTTTATAGATATTATACAATTTCTTGATGATCTTTTTTTTACTCTTTTTTAGTTAGGTACTTTAAAAATATCAAAGTGACGTTCTTTCTTTTTCTCCTTTTTTCTCCTAGGCATTCACGTACATTACATAATATATATGTATGTTTTACTATTTACTGTGTAACTATTAAGTAAAGTTTATGGTGTATGGTGTATAATATATATATTTGTTATTTATCATCTCTCTTCTATTTAGTAGTATGTTTTGGCATCTTTTTGTTGCTCCATCAAGTATTTATATTTTTCAATGTACAAACTATTCATAATTCATAATCCATGTTACGCATAGGTATGTACAATAATATATTATATGCATATGTTCTCTAGTTTTACTTTGACTACTGTTTACTGTTTACACGGCTACAAACTTATGAATGAGAGTAACTTTGCGTATCTAGTATCTATATGTCATAGAGTGTAGGTTGTAGATAGTACGTTTTTTTGAAATTTTTTGATACATCTAATTTTGAAGCTTTCTATTAGCGCAGTGATCAGTGAGTATATATATAGGTTTTAAAATTATGTAAATGTATCTGGTACTTAGATGTATAGTCGAAGCGTATAATACATTATATATATGTACATTTTTTTTCTTGTATAGAAACTAGAAACTACTACTGCCAAAGTACACATGTAAAGTATGGTTATTTTTTATGTAATAAAATTATTGTATTTCTCCATCAATAATCATGTTTTTCGCAGTTTGTCGCCTTTAATCTAAACCTATGTACTTAGTACTAGTAAAAGTAGCATTTACTTTTTACTTATAATAATAATATTGAAGCAATATACAACGACTGTGTACTTCATTTTTTACTCTCATAAAAATGTACTGGCTAGTTCAACTAGTTACTAGTAACATCTTAACACTTAATACATAATAGTAATAATACTGCGTCATGCAAACATTTTCCTAACCATGTTACATATATATTATATATTTGTATACGTTATGCATACTGATACTGATATATACTCGCAATAATGTTTCGTATATTATCTGGATTTTACTTTACGTAGAATTTCATAATTCATAAAATATTGATTGTTGAGCATGGTGTTTAATACACCAGTGTAAATATAGTAATTTATAGTAAATATTTCTCTACATTCTATATCATAATATATGTTGCATGTAAATTATTTTTGTTTGCAACTTTTTAATTATAACTTTTTTTAACAATTATGAGACTCTTGAACGTGTCCTTCTTCCTCTCTTAGACTCCATTTGGAAATTGGAAGAATGAAGGATGAAGCTTTTCTTTTTGAATTCTTTTGTTGATTGATTATTGAATGATAGGTAACTCTTTTTAACAATCATGCCACAGCGTAGATTAACAATATCAAATATGGAGCAGTGAAATTGGTTAACATATTACATATTTTACTTAGTAGTAGCAAGTAGCAAGTACCGTATAATCATATAATACTTATTGAACAAAGATTTGACAATTTTGATAGTTCTACAGCACTCTTGTTATTTATCCCTAAATATTAAATGTATTTTAAAATCATGAGCACATGAGCAGTAGCAGGAATGCAGAATTATTTAAAGTATACTGCATATAATATATTTATAAACAGTACATTTAGCATTTAGCATAGCAAAAGCACAAAGTATGTATATTGTATATATATCTATATATATATGTAATTGTGGGGCATTTTAAAAAGATGCCTTAGTTTTTTTTTACATAAATCAACAATGAGTATATATTTACATAAGTTATTATTATTCTTTGTTCCATTGTAGTATCACTATACATCATTTCTTACGTTAGGTTAAGTATAAAAATTATAGCTAAATATTATTGTGTTTTCATCTTTTCTTTCTTACTTTATCCGAATCAACTAGTGATTTTTTATGCCTATAGAGACTATAGTATAAACTATAGACAAAAGTGAGTAGTAAAAAATTGTTATTTTTTTCATCATCATAAAAACTGAGGGCAAAGTCATTCATTTTCCAGTGCAGTAACATCAACATATTTAGTTACATGATGTTGTATTTGGTACACTGAGTGTCATACAATAGATAACATATATTCTAGATTTGTCTATTTTATACTTTATACTAATCATAATAATTTTAATATTTTCTAGTTTTTATGAACATGATACATGATGATATACAACATAAGAAAAGATTCATGTTTCACTTAAATTCATTGTAAAATCTCAGGTCATTCAACATTCAAACCTGTGATTAAAATTGAAGCTAAAAAACTTAAAGAGACAATATAATGAAGATACAATAGGGATTTTTCACAATCTAAATAGTTAAAAACAGGTCGGCATAATATTAGATTTTGCATTTAATGCAGGTAATATTCATTCATAATTCATATTCATGTTCATCATGTTATATGAATAGTGAGTTATTATTATTATTACTTGTTAAAGTAATTAAATGTACATTGGTTAAAATGGTTATCTTAATTAAATTCAAAATGTAATACTGGACTAGAGGACGGTTTCAAATTCACGAATCTCGGTCAAATGTCGAGGTCGAGAATATCCAAGATGTTCTCTGTACCTAAACGCCATAGATTCCGCTGAGGTTTCCAAGGCTTCTGGATTGAAACTATCAAAGTGATTACCACGTAACTGTGTGGACTGAAAGTCTCGAGGAGAAATCATAGCTGATACGCTCAGTTCACTAGAAAAATAAACACAAGAACAAGCATGAAAAGTTTGCACCTTACATATAACAACTAACAACACGACATACATAAATGAGTTTCAGTCTTTTACATTATTTATCTACACATGTACAATGTACAACATTGATCAACGAGGGATGAATAAATTATTCTATTGACATTTGACACATGTTTTTCCTACGATTGAGGAGCATTGTGTAAAACGGAAAAACTTTGATTCTTGATTCCCTGTTCTGTCTTATGTAAACAAAAATAGTTGAACAAATTATTATTCCGAATTCATAGAACACGGAAAAATATCTAGACACTAGACAACGTTAAAGCCCGTCCTGCTGTACTTTTTCCTCCTTTCCTCCGTCCTGAATTCTGAATGGTGATTTAAGAAAACATACAAATGTAGAATGTTTTCCCAAACTCAACTCCAACTTCCAACGTCGACCTCTTTTAATTTAAATGAAGATTTCCGCCCTCAAAGTTTCCAACAAAGTTGAAAATTGATTCAAGCAAAATGTGTAACATCCATGTACTATGTAGATTGTACAAATACATATAATATATGTATGTATACTGGTTGAGAATTTTCTCTTTTTAGAAAAGTGTAAACAAACAAAAACCTTGCATAACGTTGCTAACAATTGTTATAGGGAAAAATATCAAGAGGAAAATTTTGAAAGCACTGAAAGAACTTTTGGAAGCTCCCTCATTCGTGACTTTGAGTATTGTGAGAATTTTCAGAGTGGAGAAAACAAGGAAATTTTTTCCATAGGAAACACTGTCGTAATAAATCAAAGTAGTGAAGAGTGAAGAGTAGAGAATTGAAATTTTCCTTTGTCATGTTCTCTCTCTAAAAAGAACGGAAACTAGACTGTAGACTGTAGATTTTAGATACTTTTATTGCTTTGACAATTATGCATTGTACATTGTACAGGCGGTGCATCGTCCTTTGTGGCTGTCACTTTCCTTTTTTTGCTCATTTACAAAATTCTTCATTCGTCATTCTCCATACTTTCACCAATTTCAACTTGTTTACTTGGGAATCTTTTCATTTCCTGTACATGTGTATATATGAAAATTGTGTTTTGTTCTTGCTGTTTGTTTTTTCTTTCAAAATTCTTTTCACTTTTGTCTTACAATTTTGGAAACTAAATTGAAGAATATTGACAATGAAATACTTTTGTTCATTCAGTTAGTTCCTGTTGTCAAAATATACAGATACAGCTTTTTCCTGGTTTATTGATGTAATAATTATGTCAAATGTCTTTTACATAATACATAATACTATACATAAGACAAAACTAGGCAGATCAAGTTTCAAATTTTTTCATACATCTTTCGATAAATTAATATGGTACAAAGGCATCTATAATTTGTTAGTTGTGTTACCTAAAAGTCATTTGGTTTCGCATACCCCCTGGCCAACACGAGGAAGATTTACTTCTTCTTCTGAAATTGTATAAAGTATAAACACACAAGATTTATCATAAGATTTTTTCTTCAATCCAATTTAATCCAATTCAATCCGAGTAAAGTAAAGTAAAGTATAATCATAATAATTTTGAGTGTTTTTCCCCCTTAAACCGATTCTTACCGATTATTGTCTACAACATAAAGTCGCAGTCGATTTTCCAGCTGAATGCATCGCAGAAGCGTGCTCTAGTTTAGACAAAAAAATAAAAGCATTAAGTATAAAGTACTTTCGTATGTATTACATTATTTGTATTATTAATATTATTGCACATGTACAAAAGATATATAAGCAGAAAAATGTAAATATTAATGTTATCTTTCTATTAAAAAAATTCAGCAGGGCTCTTACTCTTAGTTGATGCTCAGTTCTAAGTAAATTGGTCTGACACGCTGAATTTCTGCACTCATGAGGTAACCTTTCCACAGCGAGACCATTACGGAAACGCCGACTGTCATACAGACGACTCGCACTTCCGTATGGCAGATCAAAAGGTCGTCCCATATTCTGGATAAAAAATAAAAGAAATAAATAAATATAAATGTACATACAATAGATGTTCCATGAAGTTCTACACAATTACAAAAATACATAAACATTACCGAGTACCGATCACAAATGTATCTTTAACCTTTACCATAGAATGAACAACTTAAATGTAGAGTTGGATCTTTTAAATGTACAGTAATATTAAAGAGGTGATTTGTACGATGAGCATGGAGCTTAGGTTAAATGTATACTCAATCTGTATTATTTGTACACGTATAATTGTAATTCGTACATATATCTTATGTCGTACTGTATACATTTGTATAGGTAAAAGATAGTAAATAGTAAATACTAGCTTGAGGCGGAGGCTCTGCGGATTCCCAGCCACTTTACTATCATTGACTACTAACTTGTATAATGTACAATACTTTATTGTATTTATCTGTTGCCGAGATCCTAGATCCGAGAAGCTATCTATTATCTATACACTTTACGATACGATACACTCTTCCTTTATTTCCTTCCGTCTTTTCCTTAATTTAGTTGGATGAGAAAAACACAATAGTGCATCGTGTATAGAATTAGGACTAAAAGAAATAAGAAGAAGAAAAGGATTTGAAGAACAAGAAAGAAAGAAAGAAAGAAAGTCCAAAGAGAAACAGAGAGAGAGAACAAAAGGCTTCATCAATAAAGTGTCTATTCTCTATTCTCTATTTTCTATTCCTACTTTATTTGTGAAAGAGAAGTAGATAAAATGCCGTAAATCTTGTTACTTGTTCTTCCTCTGTCCTCTTTATGTTTTCCCTTCTATCTCAATTTATTTATTTGTCCTATCAATTCTACACTCTACATCCGCATTCTAGACCTGAGATTTGATATTCGGATTCAGATTCATTTCATAACTATAATCAGTTGTTCCTCTTTATACAGTTTTCTTTGTTTTTTCTTTTTATTTGAACCTATGTTAACATAAAGAATAGCAAATAGTATACGGTAAACGTGATACGACATTCAATGTCCAAAAAGAAGTAGCATAACATTCCGCGGATTTCTAGAATATACATTATACATACACACACTGAAATTGACTATATCCTCTATCATAATTTGAAAAAGATCCTATAGACTGCCCGTCGTCCATCTGCCAAACCTTCTTTTTCCTTTTTACTTTTTACATGGGCATGCAAAAATAAAAACTGAATCAGCATTTATTCCTCAAATTCCCCTGAGAGAGGAGGAAAGTAACAGGATTTCTTATCTTTGTACATTGTACATGCTAACTGGGCAAATATCTCTTTGTCATTTCTCATACTATCTATTTGTACATGTAGATAATAGATAATATTTCGTATTATTGATGTCCCATTTTAAATCTCTGTGTGCATAAATATTAAATATGTTTCTTTGGTTATTTATTGGCATTTGTAATTTGTCATGATTATTGATTATCATTTATTATCCTCTTTCTAATTTTTTAGCACAAAAGATATTTACACAAGTTCTTGTGACTTGTTGTTGTTTTGTTACCTGAGAGAGGAGTGTGAAGCACTTTGGTGGTCTATCCACACAATGTTTTCTCACACATTTGGAATACAGATGTTCCACGGCGAGGAGGAAACAGGCCAGAACGATCCCACAAGCGAGAAGGAGAAATGCACTGTGAAACTGTTCAAGGGCGAGTTGATTACTGGTACCAGTTGTGGTAGAACCCATGGAGTTTGGGTCACGTTGAGCTAGAGAACAAGGTCCCGTGAAATAAAAACGCTTCAGACGCTCCAAGTCTCCTGCAAAAACAAATCAAGGTAAAGGTTCTTTAAAAACATGGAAAATTACATCATACATACAACATACAAGATACGAAAATATCACAGGAATGGGATTTTATTAAGCCAATTTGGAAATTACATAACTCATAACTATTAAAAATTAAAAGTATTAAATCTTTTTGAAAATTTTCAAAGAATTTGACTATACTAAAAAGTTATGTAATTGTATAATTCGTTGTCGGTTCTTGGAAAAATCCATCACAGCACAGATTAGAAAAAACTAGGTTACTTTTTCAGAGTCATGGAAACTTTTACCCTTTTGACTTCATTATATCTGTAAATTCTTATACAATGTTCCATGTTTTCTTCATGCATATCAAATATCAGAATCAGATATCAGAGATTCTTAGAATAACTGTAATTATCTTTCATCAAATGGTAGACAAAAGACAAAAGACCAAAGGAATGATTCATATTTCATGTATCATTTCCCGACTTTCTGAAAACCCAATCCTCTGTATCGAATATTGAATAATGAATACACGTATTTTGTATCTGTATTTGAAACATGTGTAAAAATATCCTAGAATCTAGAATAGAGAATAGACAGTTTGTTGAATTTTTAATGAAACAAAAATCAAAGTTAAATGTTTCCTTGTTCTTCGTAATTTTATTCCGCTCCCGTCTCTCACAGAGATTTAAACTTTGTTCTGATCCATTCCTTCTTCCAGAGATAACAGAAAACAGCATCGGGTTTACTTTACTGCGGTGACGTCTGACAGTGTCAAGAGGGTAGAGGGAAGAGGAAAGAGACAGAGTCAATTTTCAAGTCAAAAACCAAAGATTTACAATCTTTCTCTCGTCTTTCCTGTCAAAGTCAAAGTCAACGTCAACTTAGACGTCGACGTCAATGTCAGTGTCAAAGAGAAAGGCAAATGGAAGGGATAAAAACCCAAAAAGGGTAGAGAAAGAACATAGATACAAGATATTGAGGATATGGAAGTAAAATGGCGATGAGGAGCAAAGAAATCCGTACATAGGTACATTGTACAACGACATCTGAAACTGAAGAACTGAGATGAAACAGGAGAAAGCATACGGAGAGAAAATAGATAGGAAAGCAAAGAAAGGAGAAGGAGAAAATTCTAGATTCTAGACTCTAGACAAAAGAGGAAAGAGTGGAAAGAGTCTGGGAATGGAAGATGGAAGATCAAAGATGTGAGGGGAAAAAATCAACAATCAGCCACCAATTCCACGTCTGCCCTTTTCTTGAACATTTTTCCACTCTCCAGCCATCTGAAATGCTAACAACTAACAAACCACAAATTCTGGTGATGGTCTTTTGGTGATGGTGATGATCCTGGTCTAGATCCTAGATTCTAGATTGAGGATTGAGGATAGTCCAGTCATACGAAATGAATATAAGTAAGGCTGTACATTGTACAGTGTACACTGTACATTGTACATACATTTGTATGTGTGCCCTACGAGCTATGAAATATCTACAACAAGAAAAAGTCCCACCACACCATTTTCATCTCACTTTCTCTATATTCCTTTCTTTCTTTCTTTCTTTTTTCTTCCTTTCATATTTCAAGGAGAGCAATTTACTCTTTTCACGCTCCGTTTTCCTACGTTTTTGTTCCACCTTGGGCTTTTTATTAAATCTTGTGTGCGTCCTTTTTGTCTTGTATACATACATTTATGTATCTTCTTCCTTTTCTACTCTGTTTCACTAGGGAATACCTGGCATACATCTACTTGTACCTCTATCTCCATCTCTATCCCTATCTCTACCTTACCAAGACAAGTACAAAAATTACATGCACATTGTACATTGTACGTACATCTTGCAAGAGAATCACGTAAATGATTTTTTTCCCTACTAAATTTTATCATGCCCACAACAACTAAAACGAATTTATGTACACATAACACAATATACAATATAACGTGGCCATTGCATGGCTATAAATGGATTCATACGTAAAAAAGAAATTCAGAACTCAGCATCAAGCCACTGGTTATCACGTGTAGGTTTATTATTTGTACTGCAGGAAAAAGTACATGTACGATCTACCTACAAACTACAAACAACAAGTACTCAAAGGGAGTAAAATGGATTGATTACATAAAACACAAGAAACAAAACAGGCGAGTTAACCGAGAACTGTTTTTTGACAGCTTTTTCCAGCAACTGTAAATGGCACGGTTGTTTGTTTGTTTGTAGACTGTAGATTGGAGTAATTGAGGCCTCAGGTAAAAATTATATGTAATGGGCAAAGGGGTGGATACATGGTTAAAAAAAACAAAGGCAAAAATAAAAATAAAAACAAAATAAGAGTAAAAACCGTCAGTATCAATGCCGAAGCATGTATCATGTAAGTTTAGAATGCACAGTACAATAAGCTTTTTTATAAAAATCCAAAATTCCTACACAGCTTCCCTACTTATCCTGAGGAATTTTTCATACCCTTACATAAACAGGCAGAATAATAATAATAATGATGATGATGATGGGATGCAGGAGTTACAGATAGGAAGATAGGAGTATTTCCAGTTCCAAGCAAGAGGATGGTAATCTCAATCCTGTGTAAGTAATTCCTACAGAAAAATAAACGTAGAAAGTGGAAAAAGGGAAAACACATCTCAGATGCTTTGTACAGGGAAAATTGGAAATTCCAAATATCAAATACCAAATGCCAAATGCCAATGGCGACTAATCCCATTGTTTAGATTCCCTTTCAATTCAGTTTACAATAGGAGCGGAAAATGCAAAACCAACAGCTTTGACTTTGAAATATTTTCTCCATCAAGTAATACAAAGAGAAGGAGAAAAGACAGAGAGAGAAAGAGAGAAAGCTCAAATGGGAGTTGAGAACAAAAAGACAAATGGTGTAAGGCTATGTATTTTCTATGTATGTATCTTATGGGATTCTGAGGTGAATGGGCCTTGTACAGAACATGCAAGAAGCAAGTAGTTTACTTTCAATTTGTAAGTCTGGTTTTTTCTTTTCAGCACCAAATTACTTTTATCTCCTTCCCTTATTTTTTTTGGGCTGGCATCTCCACCATCTACCATCTTCTATCTACTGTCTACTGTCTACGAGCAGTAATTATAAATACAAGTAGGGTAATGAAGCGGTATTAGACGTTGGGTAAGCATTTAGAATTTGGAATTTAGAATTACTATCTGTACTGATGACTTGAGTTACTCGAGGCATCAGTATCCATACAGCGTTTCTCAAATCTCGAGTCTCGAGTCTCAAGTTGAGTACTGCATGTGAAATGTGTATACTTAAGTAGAAAGTAGAATCTTCCTTCGTACACAGAAGAATGGAAGGTAGAAGACAGAAGCTCCTCTTTCGTCAATCAGGCTCCTTCTTTTACATCACGTACGCAATCTTGTTGCTCTCGCCTCGTCCTCCTCTTGTTTTCCAACATGTTCCTCATTATCCTGTGGAATTGATGAAAGGAGGAAGGAGGGAAAGAAAGAAAGATGGTTCACACACAGCTTACAGCTGATCCTTCTCTTTCTTATCGATCTTCAAACTTGAAACTTCACACTCACTACTGAATAGAGTTTTGAGTACAGAAAACATGAATGCATCCTCACATCTTACATTTGATTACACAACAAGAGAGACAACACTGACATTTTTAGTATTCTGATTCTGGGCCTGATTTCACCCATTTGTTTTGGAAAAATATCTTTTGTCTTAAAATTAAAAAGATGTCTGATAAAAATATAAATATGAATATGGAAAATGAACAATAATACTTGCACTCAAATTTCAAGGGGGCAGAACAACAGCAAGAGCAAGAACAAGAGTGAGTCACAAATCAGCGGTTATGAAAATATCGATAGTAAGTTTGCTCATTTATCCAAAACTCAAAGATTTATAGAAACATAGGAAAAAATACATCATGTTCACATTTTTCTTAGTTTTTATAGTTCATATTACACCTAAAAACTATAGTTTTTCATATAAATCAAATAAAGTAAAATGTAGAGTAGAGTCCAAATGGCAGATATATGTAGTGGGTACAATTTAGCGTTAGTGAAAATGAAGGTCACCGTACGTAGTGTGTACATGATTGTATACATGGACATGATTCTTAATACTTGTCTTTATCGTAATACGAGTCTCCGCAGGGCTTTAACCTTACTGTATCTTCGTTACTTTCTCCGGTCTCCGGTCTCTGGTATAAATAAATAAATGAGAGATCTGACCGATTGAGCTCTGAACTCAGTAAAAAGTCAGAAATACTTACTCACATACTATACTCTATACCATATACTATATACATGCAGAGAAAAAAGCCTGCGTTGATATTGGAGATTGAAGATTGGAGGTTGGAGAACTAGTTCTGAGTTCTGAGTTCTGAGAACCACCAGGGTCAAATGGTTGTGCATCGATCATGGCATTGAACACCGAACATCCAGCATTGAAAGGGTCTTCTCCAGACCAGACCAAAGAGACCGGAGAGAGAAACTCGGAGTGTAACTCATCTTTATTTCCTCTCATTTCCTCTCTCTCTCTCTCTCGTTCTCTTTCTGTTCGGAGTTCAATAAATAGTTTATACGAACATGTATTTCTATATCTGTATCTATATCTATATATATAGATTACAGATCCTCACCAACCATGATGATTATTGAATTCCGGAAGACGGTAGCGGCAAACTATGTTGGGTTTTTTGGATGTTGGATGCTGGAACCCCGCCGGTTTTGATACAATGTATGATGTCTACTCTTTACTATCTAACACTGTAGTGTCTAGTGTCTACTCTCAACTCTCAACATATATATTTCACTTCTAAGTTTCTACGGTGTACGCTGTACGTTATACGTGTTCTTGAGGACTGAGAAGGTTCAAAAAACATGTATTCATTGTACACTTCTTTCTTGGTGCGTTCTAGCTGTGTTCAAAAGGTACACTCTGAATTCCATTCCATCTCGATCATGCCATTGTTACGGCTGATTGCTGATGGCTGGGAATGCATTTTCAATTCTTTATTCATTATATCCTCAAATCAAATCAAACCAAACCAAACCAAAACCAAAACCAAAGCCCACCGAACCCAAACCAAACCACACCGGAAATTCACAGATTGGAAATGAAAATTGTACTCCAATTTCACGGACTGCTCCGGTTGGGAGTCTGACGTAACCCAGGATTTTGGGTTTGGGGTTTGGGGTAAAGATCTAAAAAAGATGAATCCCTATGATGATATTTTCATTTTGAACTCAAGTACAGGAGTATGATGATATCTCAATATTTTCTTGATTCAATTTGTTTTAAAACGTGTAGGTCTTCTGTATAATATAAGTTTAATAGCTTGTGGCTTTTGGCGTTTTCCTACCGGCTACCGGCTAAATCCAAAGTAAAAAGTAATGTAAATATATTATAAGATTAAATAGAATATGGAATTTTCCATCTCCCAAGACAAAAGACAAGCTTACCACTCTCTTTGTACTCCATGAGGTTTTTATTGAAGAGTTGAAGATACCTACAGGACAAATTCAGAATTAAATTCAAATTTAGACATTTAGAATGTTAAACAATGAACAAATAATAAATAATATATTTAAAATTGCAAATCTTGATCCATCTTTTTTTATTGTAAAAGACAAAGATGATTGACAGTTGAAAGTTGAAATTGAAAATTGAATTAAATTTAGGAATTTGTATAGATTTACTTGGAATGTCTTGGGAACGCCAGACCATAGCCGGTGTACGCACTCCATGCTCCTTCTATCAAGAGTTGGCAGGTGCCGTTGGCATCTTGAAGAACTTCGTATTGAAGTACAGGACCATCGTACAGGAGCGCGTCAAGTTTCCTAAAGTTATAATTACAACCATCACTATTAAATTACTGTGCAGATACATTGTAAAATTTACATGAAGTTTAAGAGCTGAACTACAACTACTCTCATTTTCATTTTCATCTCTCATCCCACAGCAATCATGCTTAAACAAACAAAACTTTGTCATTACACTAATGTAAAAAAATTAAATGTAATTTTGGAACTTACCCGTCTCGGACGGCTGCAACTCCCTCCTGAACAAAATTACAAAATTACAAGTACAAATGGACATTGAATAATTATACATTGACAAGTTGAGATTAAAATATAATCATATATAAAGTTGAAGGTTTGAGGTACTCATAGTCAACCAATAATCAAAGTACTGTCACATGTTACTGCTAATGTTTCTGTACTAACCTGGATGGTGCTGATCGGCCACTGCTTCATATGATTATATAAATCTATATGATGTTTTGCGAGAAGGGAGTCGGTGTGAGTGTGAGGTATGGTTGAAACTTTCATCACTGGTCTGGAACTTTGTGGATTACTCAGCTGCAAAAATAATACACATGAAAAGTATAAAACAACAGTCACGGTCATTAAGGAAATCTACTTTTCATGTTATAAAATATAGTGTCACAATTATCAATTATGTTAATTCTCTCTTCCTAATGAAGTTCAATAATTAACTGTATTGATATTAGTACCACCTCATCCCGTGTACTCTTTATTATGTATCTATTATGGCTTTTCATCCAGTTTTGAATCACCTTGAACATGCTAATAAATTAATCTACAATCTACATAAATTATGTAAATAAATGCACATCCATCTGCATAATATAACAGATCATAGGTACTCATCTACACAATAATAACAATACACCGACCGATTGCACGCCGCGATAAACAATACACAATACATTTAAATTGGCTGCATGCTCCAAACAACAAATAACAAATTAAATAACACATTTCTACATTAATTCATCCGTCCCATAACGAGAAAGCACAGAATCCAGAAACCAGAAGGCAGGTATGATGTATCAAGAAATTAATTCAATTTGCATATTAAAAAGCAGGTTCCACTATGGCTTGTTTTGGCCATAAATAATCTAGACGGAAGCAAGCACGTGTGACTCTGAACTATCCAATCTACACTTTACTCTGAAAGTTGGAAGCACGAGCAT
Organism: Sminthurinus signatus; assembly: GCA_019776565.1. NCBI lineage: Eukaryota > Metazoa > Arthropoda > Collembola > Symphypleona > Katiannidae > Sminthurinus > Sminthurinus signatus. The sequence goes on along the minus strand of JABASP010000010.1, from coordinate 125,973 downwards.
TTGTTTCAATTTTCAATACACATGTACATTGCGCATGCATTATATGATAGATGAGAAACGCAAGTAAATACATTAAAGATTAAAGCTTAAAATATATAGAAAATTTAAATGACTATCTTTTTCAATAATCTTTTTATACTTATGTATGTTGGACGAATGCGGAGAATTCTAGATTGAACTTAGAAATCTACATTCTACATTCATGCAAATGTAGTAAATGACAACTGTGTGTGTGTCCTCAAACTTCAAATAATTTTTCAGGTCAAAAATCCTTTTACAGTACAAGTACAGAACATGAAAGTGTTTGGAACAAGCATGTGTAAAGTGGAAAGTGTAAAATGTGTGTAAAGTAAGTGTGTTTACTACAAAATATAACTCATGTTAATAGATTGTAGATAAGTTTTGTCTTGTCTTCTCTGGCTCGATTCCAGTTGAAATGGTTTCCGGATTGTAATCCAAAAAAGTCATAACAAGTGTTTATTCCTGTGTTTTGTTTTATACAGATGTGGGGAGATGAGAGGAAATGACGTGTTAGAAATGGTGATGATTGCGTAGTGGTGAAAGTGAGAAAGTTGGAGGTTGGAGGAGTAAAGTGAAAGTTGTATCTTTATCCTCAATCCCATAGCAGAGAAACTACAGAGAGGATGGATGAGTAAAGACTAAAGAGTTAAGAGTAAAGACGCAGAGTTACAACAGATTAGATGTTGTGTACTATGATTAAGGGAGTATAATATTTCCCATGTATTAAATTATTATATTTCATGCTCTGCTTTCACTCCACACTCCACACTGTACACTGTACATTGTAAATTGTACACGCATATGAGCCAAACATGGAGAGAAAAGGCAGTAGTGCGAGTCAGAGAGCACGAAGAAGGGAGAAGGAAAGAAACACTACCATTTGTATTCCTATTCCCATCATCTTATGCTGTACATTGTAGGGTTAAGAGCGTAAAGTGAAAAGAGACTAGAGAATAGAAAATAGAGACTCTAAAGTCTAGAGTAAGAAATTAGAGAACTTGTGTTGAATCTCCAAGATAATTCTTATTCATATTCATATTCAGATTTGTATTCCAATTTGTATTCTACATCCTCAATCCTGAGTCTTGAGTCTTGAGTCGTCATGAGAAAGAGCAAGCGGACAAGGAAGACGAGGAGGAAGATGAAGTCAAAGTCGAAAAGGACGACAGCGACGACTTGAAACTGTGCTGTACTGTACTTTAATATTAACGGAGAAAGTGTACAGTTTATAGTGTGCACATTACAGTCAGTTCTAACGATATCAGTAAGGATTAGTTGTAATGATAATGAATACGGTTATGGTTATGTAGCTCAAGATGTTATGGAAATTCTCTCCCTTTTCCCTTTCCTTCCTCTTACTTCTTGTACTTTGTACTTTCTAGATACTAGATACATGTACAATGTCCAATGTATAATGTACACGAGACACACGAGAAGTGTTAAACATTACACATTTTAGATTGTCTATAGACACTAGACACGCACATTTATCTATTGCATTTTAGATTGTGTTACATTTTACATTACTTATCTATGTGAAAATGTGGAAATGGTGAAATGGAGATCCAAGATTTTCCAAGTCGAAGAATTTGAATCTGAGCTCATACAATATACAGCATACAACGTACAGACTAAAGAAAACTACGTCAATTCAATCAAAACCAAACCAAACCAAACCAGACCGCGAAACTACTTGTACATCTACGACAAAGATACAAGAACAAGTACAACTATTGTAGAGTATCCTGTACATGTCCAAGTTACAACTACTATAATAATAACACAGATATAATTACCATCAAGAGACAAAGAGGAAAGATAAAACAAGGTCCATTATACACGATACATTATGCATTGTACATTGTACATTATACATGCAGTGGGCATTAGAGTATTTCAACTATTATAATTCATAACATATCTATATCTATCTATATTATCTTGTATCTTGTGATACATATTTCATTTCATTTCATTTCATTTGGAGTTTGGGGCTGTGCAGAGTAAAGTGGAAAAAAGAGGATGCCTTTTCTGGATCTAAAACTAAATTTGTATCTACAAGAATGTACATAAAGTTTGGAAGTTTGGAAGGGAAATTTCTTAATAGTATCCTCTTTCGTCCTTCATTACTCCTCATCTTTATTATTATCTTGCTACATACTTGTATTTAGAATTTAGATTCTTTCTCCTGTGCAGTTTCTTTTGGGTTTTTACAGTAAAAGATAGCTATGTATGTGCAAAAATAGATACATGTAGAACGTAGAGTGTAGCGTAACGTGATATGTGATGTTTCTGAAATTAGATATAGATGAATGTGTAAAAGATGTATCCCCTGTTCTCTGTATTCTGTATTCGGTATTCGGTATGCTGTACTCTTTAGACGTCTAATTATCGTTTGAAGCAGTTGGGGGAAAAACAAAATGATTATTATTTTTATTGTCTTAGCACACAGCAGATAAGTCATAAGACGTTAAGCGTGTCCTCTTTCTTTCTTCCTTTCTTCCGTTCTTTCTTTCCCATTGCTCATCATAATTCTTTATCATTATTATTATCCTCATGCCCGTACTCAATGCTCACTGCTCATCTCATCATGCCTCTATTCTCCATCCTCCTTTCTCCATACATAATACATACATAATCTCATTACTCTTTTCTCTTTCCCATGTCCATGTAGTTTGTCTGTATTTGTATCTGTATCTGTATCTCCTTCCTAAATTCTAAATTCCATTCCACGTCTCGTTCAGAGTTCCGGCTACTCTGCTTTTTTTTCTCCTCCTGAGGATATTTACCAGAAAAAAACTACAAGGAAAATTTTATTTGACTACTTACTACTTACACGTCTTCATCTTCCTCCTTTTTTCTTGCTCTTGCTCTTTTTTTAATCCCGAGGGATCCTCTCTACAGGAATATTATGTACAATGTACAGTGTACATCTCAGCATAAAATTTTCCTCAGTTCATGTGTAATTTTATGCATGTACGTTTTATTGTACATTCTACAGTTTATTGCATATGAATATCACATTCTTGGGGAGCATTAATACATTATGTATGTATTTTGTTGGGGAGAAAAATGAGCAACGAGCAGGGATCAACGGCTGCTATACTTGTAGTTGTAGTTGTAAATCTTTTTTATATTTTATACTTTATGCTTTATACTTTGTGCAAGTAGAAATAAATGAGGATTATATGAAATTATACAGAAGATTAGGACGCTCAAATAAAATGTAATTAAATTTTGTACGTGAGAGGAAAAAACATAAATGCATTTTCTACCTAAATTACAAAAGGTTTCACTTTTCCTTTGAATTTGAATTTCCTTTTAGTTTTAGTTTAGATTACGGCAGCTAAATGAAATGAAATTTTCCATCGACAGCCCTACAAACTACAAGAAGACAAAAAAGAGAAAGCATGTAAGACAAAGGATGAAATCTGATAAATTGTAGAAAATTAGCTTTATTTTACTTGTACCTATTTATGGCTTGGTTTTATCTATCATCTCGTTTTTGTTTTTGTTTTTTTTTTCAAAGGAGGTTTGAGATTTGAGCCGTAAAAGGGGAAACTTAATGAAAAGAGCCACGCCATAACAATGCCAATGAGGATGATGATGTTTAGTGATTGTGATTGTGATTTTGATGGTGAGGAGAAAATTTGAGGTAATTCGTATCTAAAAACAATGCACTGACGGAATTTGGCGAATAGCTCTGAATTGTTGGATCTGCCTAGATTTATTTTTTTATTTTTTGTTTCACGAGGTGTTTTTTCTTTCTTTCCTTTGGTTTGTGTCTTCTTTGTTCTTGCAGGAGAAAATAGAAACAAACCATGGATTTCGTCCTTGTTTTCGTATTTTGTGGCCAAACCAATGTTACACAATCTTGGTCACTCAATCCCATCCAATCCCAACCAAACCAAGCCCAACCAAGCCAGTTCAATTCAGTCCAATCTTATTCATGTGCACTATGCTTTGTTTGAATGAAACAAGGAGGAAATTGAGAAGGAAGGCAAGACAAAAGGAGTAAAAAAGATGAGAGCTAAGAGCTGAGAACTGAGAGGAGGAAAAAGTAAAAAAAGGCTAGAGCTGTCCTCAAGCATTAGGCAGGAACGGTGAAGAAAAAAAGAAGTCGAGAAAGGGTACTCCGAGAGTAGGAAAAATGACAATACCCATTTCCTTCTATTCCCAAAGCATGTCAACATGTATCTACATACATATGTGTACAACGTACAATGTACAAATTGTGCAGCCTAAGCTGAAAGCAAACACACAGAGACAGAAAAACAGAAAAAAAGGAAAAGGGAAAAGGCCTTTCCATTTCCCCCGTCCTGCATTATTTATTTATTAGGATGGAAGAAAAACTGTAAACATTTTTCTAGATCCGGGATTTCAGATCTACATTCTACATTCTACATTCTCTGTTCTACATTCTAGATATTAGATTCTAGATTGTCCACTCCTCCAGCAAGTCACTCAGTCAGGGTCTCCTCCATTTTCTCATGTCTATAACAAACATTCACATAGATCCAAGTTGACACATTTGATAAATAAGCGAAGAGTGCAAACTTGTACAGATAGAAGATGAACAATGTACAATGTACAATGTACATACGCGTCCAGTCAACAAGATGAATGACGAATGATGAAAACCTTATTCCTTACCATGAAAATTTGTACGGGAGACATAAAAAAGCCAAGGACGAGGATCTTTTTCCTTCGGAATGACAGTGTCAAATGAGAAGAATCAACATGGAGAACGTGAGAAAAATACACTCTTGCTATTTACAACGTGTCACTTTATGTAGACAGTAGAATGTGGAACTTTATACGGGGTTATAGCTTTGTAGCTTACAGCTTCAAGTTTAAAATGAACCAAAGGGCCAAAACCAGGTCAACAAGTTTAAAATTAAAAAGAAATACAAACACCGAGGTCAGTTTTATTCAACAGTCAACAAAAGGCAAGTAGCACAGTATTTCGATTCCGATTTCGATTACGAGCCAAACTGATCTTCTTCAGTTTTGCAAGAAAAATAAAAAACTCAAGGAAACTGTTTGAGCGCTAAAATAGTAATATAAAATAATATGAAAGTTGACAATTCATGTTCAAGAATAGTTAGTTTGAAAAAATCTGACTTTTTTATGATGTTAAAAATTATAATCATAAACCTGTTCCAGTTCTACATATAGAATTCTAGATTTTCGGGTACGGGAAAACTGTAGCATATTTATAAAATACGAATGAAGAATGACGAATGAACTATATAATATAATACATAATAATATAATGGTATGAAAAGAATGATAATAATATGCAAAATAAATGAGCATAATTTTTTTTGAAAAGCTCTGTTGTTACACTCAAATTATTTTCAGTCCATTTCTATGCAAATCCAAAGCCCTGGATGTACATTGTACATTTTGCCTGGTGCATTCCAAAATCCAAAATCCTCTTGGTTCTCCCAAAGAACAACGGAAAGTGAACAAAAGGGGAGAAAACCAAAACCCACAAGCATACCCCATCAAAAATACTGACTTGGTTTGGTTTGGTTTGGCTACATGACATGCCTATAAATTCCACTTGACTTTTCTAAATGGAACCACAGACACAGCTAGAGATAAAAGATAAAAGGAAGCATTTGTTGACCATTATCTCATTTCTTGTGTCTTTTTTTTTCACTCATTTTAATAATACACAACAATATCTGTAATACTGGGTTTCTTTCTTACTTTTTCTCTTTAAAAGTCTTTATATATATATCACCAGCACTACAACACAATCTTATTTATTTATATTTTTTAAGTATATGCATGACGAAGGCTCTGCAACAAAACGTCTTGTGCACACATTGAAATAAAAAATTCAACCAAATTCGCAACAACAACAACAACTTTACAGCAACAGCACTTTTATGTGTCCTGGGAGTCCAAAGTCTAAAGTCTAAAGTGTTTGTGAAAAACATCATCATCATGACACGAGAAGGAACAACACCCCTTTTTTACAACTGTACACTAGAAGCTAGGCACTAGACATGTTTTATTAAATCTATATACATATGTTACACATTCCCATTTTTGTATTATACTTGTGTGTTTTTTGCATTTCAAGTTGGAGATGATTTTGAAGATGAGAAAGATGATAAAATAAGATAATCATAACACTTAATATTATGATGATGACCGTCATGAAATATAATGCTGTGGAGGGAAATGAGATGCGGATGGAATACAAAATACAAAACTGAGGATGTTTTTCTACTAAGCAACTAGACACAAAAGGTTGAGGATTGAGAAATTTTGTGCTTTGAACATCCCATATGGATTTATTCACTGTATTTAGTATTTATGTTTTAGTTTATTCAATTCTACAATGTACAATGTACAATTGAAACTATAGATCAGACCAACGACCAAACCACAAGAAAAGAGGAACTCTCTTCTTCTCTTCTATCTTACATGAAAAATTTAATAGAAAGTAGAAAGTGTGATGTGAGGAGATGAAAAAAAGACAATAAACATGTAAAAGAGGAGGAAAAGTCGACACGTTTTAAAAATGAAACTAAACCAAGAAACAAGAAAGTCAGGCGAAAGTCAGACGGACGACACGCGAATGCAATATAGAAATAAAAAAGAGAATATAGGGGGAAAGTACACATCTATCCATTATCCATCCATCCATACTACACACTTGGAGCATTGGAACATTGCGAATGGAGAGAAGAAGATGGAGAAAGAGTACAAGAGTAAAATGTGGCCATATCTCACGGAGAATTTATTTCATAGTGAATTTCCTTTTGGTTCACTTATCGTTAGTTTTCCTTTCCCACGCACACACAAATACACAAATACACACAGGCCCACAGACGTACATGTACGTGTACGAAAAAACGACCCATTCACAAACAAACTAGAGCCTAGACCAGATACCAGACTACAAACCAGAACAAGCCAAACCTAACAAAACCACTAAGGCAAAAACGTAAAGAAAGCCGAGAACATTTCGTCCATCTTGTCCAAAATCCAAAAGAGAAAGCAATAGAAGGAATATACAATACATGCACAATGTACAATGTACAATATACAATGTACAATGTACAATGCAGAGTAAACGAGTGGATTTTGGAAAAAGGAGAAAAAGGGGAAAGACAATTTTTTGACTTTGAGCCAAGTCAAGCTCAAACTCTTGGGCAGAGAAAAAGCAGTTTTCTCGACATTTATAGAGGAAACGTATACTCGACGACATCTCAAAGGAAACTCAAGTCAGGCGGGAGTTGAAAATTCGCAACAGAGTCAAAACAGCTCGTAACATACATCTAATACATCTATATGTACATATACAAAACATGGCTTGACTTGGTTCCGCTTTCCCACTCACATTTTGACTCTGTGAATTTCAAGTTTTGTAAAACTTGAACTTCAAGTTCAAAATATACAAAATACTCGCAGAAAACATGTAGACACATCTTGGATATAGAAACACATTGAACATTTTATCTTTTTCGTCACTCTCATTCCTGACTGTCTCTTCTCTTGTCTCTCTTCTGCCTTCAGTGCTCAGCGTTGAGTGTGCAAATGAAGAATGCAATTGGTTTTTGTGATTTCACTGTGACTGTGATATCCACCCAAAACAACAAAAACTCAGCCTGCCTCAAAACAAAACATCCCTCTAAACTTGCAAAGTTGAAAAAAGAGAGACGAAAGACGAGACCAAATATTTTGGAAAATGCACATACTTTTATATGTAGATATTTTGTACAAAATACTCCTTCAAAATAGACTCAACAGAAAAGAGAAAAAATTACGAACCGTTTTGGAAACATTTCCCGTTCACAATCACATTCTTTCTCCATCTCTTGTCTCTCCCGAAGAGAATAGAAAACCTCTATAACAAACCCAACTAAACTACACTAAATATTCAGATCGCGTGAAGAAAGTGAAATAAGAAAAATTTAAAACAGGGAATAATTTCTAATCACAAAGATTCAAAGGACAAGTTGTACTGTGAATTCTTTCCATTTTCTTCAAAAAGAAATAGAAATGGAAAGAAAATGTTGAGCCATTCGTGGGTAATTTACTTTTTCTCCACCATTAGCGTGTTTCAGTGTTCCAAATTCCGAACTCTGAATTCCAAATCCCAAGTCGCGGAATGTGGAATGGTTCTTTTCTTTACATTTGTGTGTACATGGGTACTTATTGAATATCGAATATTGCATATTCTACCTATGTGATATTTCTATTTTCTATTACTATGAAATCGGACGCTTTTACTGTGTATAAATGATTTTAAGTATCTCAAATTCCTTCAAAAATGGCCAATTTCTCTTTTTTCACTGCAAAGTTGTATTTTGTATTTTGTACTCTGTCCCACAATAAAATATACCTTTTTGAATCATGTATAATAAAATCATGGCATAGGTAATAGATACGTACATGTACATTGTACATACATACATTTTGCATTTTTATTAAACACGCACACGGTCCGAAATATCAAATATCTACAAATAGGATTCAAAAACTTGAAACATGAGTAGAATAAAAAATAATGGTAAGTTGTAGGAATAAGAGTGTCAGAGTTGAAGTTTATGAGTCGAATAAATTAAATTAAATTATTATGTACAAAATATGTCTATACATAGGATTTACGATACACTATACATTACACATATGACATTATATACAATAGAAAATAGTACAAAATTGTTTCGAGCCGAGTTGTTTTTTTGTCTGTCTATTATTCTTTTTTGAACAATAAGAACAATCACCAACAGAATGGGAATTTGTTTCGTTTCCTCCGAGGTGGACTATTGTCCTCTGGAGTGAGCTCAATTTGTCCACTGTTTGGGGGACTTGAATATTGAGCGGTGAAACAGTCAGAGTGCATCCTTCGCTCAAGGATCTCAGTGGATAAAGTACGAAATACAGCTTCCACATTCAAACATTCCTTTGCAGACGTTTCAAAATGTTGGATGTCTAGTTCTTCAGCAATGGCCTATTGTATAATTATAATTGATACATGAGAATTTATTTCAAGCGTCATGAATCATGAATCATGAATATTGACAACTTTAGAAGATTAATAATAAAAAAAGTAAAACTAATAATAATTCTTATTCATGTTCGATAATTTGAGTAACAAGTATCAAGTTTTGAAATGAAACGGACCTGTCCAACATCTTTGGAAATTTTTCTCTCAGCCTCTTTGTCTGCTTTACATCCAACAAGGATTTTTACCGCCTTTTCCGCTCCACTACTATTTGCAAAATTGAGATACCATCGAATTTCATCGATGGATGAAGGGTCTGTTATATCATAGGCAAGTATGACTCCATCACTCTTTCTAACATACTGCTGCACAATCTGCCGATATCTTGAGACATGATCAAAAACCTTTGTTATTTTTTATTTTTTATTTAATATTTGTAGAGGTATTTAGTAAATAAGTCTTTGTTTTTCTTTATTTATTCTTTCCTGTATCATATTATTATATTGTACCTTTCATGACCTGCTGTGTCCCAAACTCTGAGGAAAATATTTTTACTTCCTAGTCTGATTGATTTCCATGACTTTAAAAACAGGAATTGATTTACCATTTACCATTTGTAATTTAATACTACAGAACAATTGAGATATTGAATGTCAAATAATAACAAGTAAACATTATATTGTAAGAAGTATAACTCACATAATCTAGGCCAAGAGTAGTGGATTGCTCAGTAAAAACATTTGACTGTAGGAAATTGAATGAATCAAATTAAATTGAATTGCCTGTTTTCATTTTTCCTGCGCATATTGAATCTTTTACATGTTTATTATGTGTTATATAATAAAAATGTACTGTGTTATACTGAATTTTGGAATTGTGGGTATTATTATATTACCGTGTATCGTATACTCAGTGAAGTTTTCCCTACTCCCGATTTCCCCAAAGTTATTATTTTAAAGGAATAATCACTGTGATGAATAAAGAATGGAATGAAGAAATGTCATGTAAATAATAATATTAACTCAATCTTAAAGCGTTAAATAAATGTTAATATTGATGTTAAAGTCTGACATGACATTTGAATAAGTAAAAGTAAATAAGAATTTAGGAAATATTGCGGAAACTTTGCCTACTGTTTATTTGGTGGTGGAGAGGAAGTTACGATTTTTGTGCCGAGAACAGCTGCCTGACAATTCAATGTAGATGTTCTTCTTTGAGGAGGTGGAACTGCAGTTAAAGAAGTTGCTAATAGCTCCATTGTGGAAATTTGACTCATTTTCCTCCTATTTCGTCTTAAAATTTACACTTTTGGGTTTACTTGCACTTGTTTTCAAATTTGGATTAGATTTGGAAAATATTATAGGAAATTATATTGGCTCTAAAAAACGGAACATTTAATTAATTTTAGAAAATCAGATGAGTTTCAGAGGAAATGAAAAATGAAAAACACCAATAGAATGCACAGGACTGACAAGTGAGAAATTAGAAATGATTCCTCTCAACAAGCTCCAAGTTCCTAAATTTAAAGGAAAGCAGGAAGAGCAAAAGTGGGTCAGTAATCATTATTTTTTGCATGTAAACAAAAAACATGTACTGTATTTTGCTTTCCTTTTTTCTCTGTAGATTTTACTTCCTTGTTGATGTCATTATTTGTAATCTTTTCATGTAAATATTGTTCCTGCTCTTTTGTATGCTGTACATTGTACATTGTATATTTTAGATTCCTTGTTATTATTTTTGATTTAAACTCACACATCACTGAGGCAGTTTTTAATAGTGACAGTATTAGCTGTTTAGACATTATTTATTATTTGCCGAAATTATGAACACAGAACTGAGAACTGAGAATCGGAAATCTTTGTTTGGACAATCAATTCATGATTGAGCATTGAGCACTGAATATTAAGTTGTGATAAAAATGGATACACTACTCAGAATTCAGAAGAGTAAATAAAAACATGAATATACTTCCCATGGTGGAGTCAAGTTAGACATAGTTAACAATTTTGTAGCTACAGTTCTTCATTATCATTTATCAATTGTCAATAGTAGCCGCAAAAGCTGATATGATATGATAACATGATTTACATTGTACTTTTCTCGAGAGGTGTGAGAAACAACTTGAGACTCGAGTCAAAACACATTCAAATGTTTTAGCATTTGAGCTTTTGCACATAAGCTTTTTCATGTACAGTTTGGGTTATCTGCGAAAGTTTGTGTGCAACGTCAATATGAGAGTGTACATTTTATTATATTAACAAAAGCTACATGGATACATTTATTCATGTTTTATTATGAGCAAAGTTGAGATTATTGACCATATTGATATTGTAAAACGTAAAATGCTTCGAAAACATGATATAATGATTTAAAATACTTTTTTTTATTAGCTAAGACTATTATTGGCTTGGATTTTCCATTTCTATTTATAACACACATGTTGGAATAAAAAAAGTGTAGAGTATTTTATAATTTATAAGGAATCAGAAGGATTTTTGTGCACTGATTTCAAAATAGGTTCATGAATAATTAATTGTACATAAAGCTTCGTAGTTGACTTGCATATTCAATATGCAAATAAAATAGCAAATTTTGTTTGCCAAAGTTTCGACATTTTAAATTTTAAAGCATGAAAATGAACGGTAATGCTCGTAAATTGTATATAATTTGATAAAATTGGTCTAAAAAATCAGAACCGAATTTATTTATTTTGAGAAATTACTCCACTACTACTATTGTCATTTCTCGTCTTTCCAAATAAAAAAGAAGAAACTTACATATTATAGTTTACAAATTTTCTATCAATAAATAATCGAGCACAGATTTGCCAAAAGCATGTCAAAAAGGTTGAAATGAAATCTCTAATGGCCAATGAACAAAGGAAAGTTATTTTACAAAATCAGAAACCAAATATAGACCACACTTTTTCTGTCATTGTGCCGAAAATTGCTTTGAAACAGTTTAAACTAATTTCAAGTCTCATGTGAGTGGAAACGCCACATGTTGAAACTATAAAGTCTGTCGCTGTCAATCAAAACAGTTTTTGGATATTTTCAACCTATCTATGTAAATTTTAAATTTCACAAAGAAACTGCGGACAAGGTTTTCAAGCATTAGAATTTAGAATGTAATACTTTAATAAACTGCCAATTTCATTCAACAGATGATTGAAAATAGTACGATTGAAACAGGGTTCAAGTGGTGTACCGACTTGAATGTTTACTTTTTAAACCTCCATGTGGAATATAAATTGTAAATTGATGGATGAATTTTTAAATTGTTCCATATTTTCCATTTCCCGAATACAAAATAATTTATTATTCAAAGTTTACAATTACTATTTTTGAAATAAAAACAGGATTTGGATTTGAAACGTTGTGCAATTTCCATAAAACTACTGCACGCTCCACATTCCACATTCCATTTACTCTCTACAATTGGAACGGAAATCGGCAAATTCGGAATTACTCTGAAAATTTGCGGAAACAAAACCGAAACCGTTAGGAGCACACCGGAGAAAGTATGTACATAATTTGAACTTGATGATTTCTTGAGCTTTTCCTTGTAGTATTTTTAAAGGTTTCAATCCTCAGTCTTTCATTCTTCGCTGGACACGGAAAGTATAAGGATCAAAAAACAAAATCAATTCAGTTTTAGTTTCAGTTTTGACTTTAGAAACAAGGTAATAAAAAATCGTAATAATGATAACAGTGAAAATGCTTCAAGTATTGGGTTGGTCCGTGAGTTTTTCCTCCCGTCTCCACGTCGTTCCCTATTTGTGGGATGGAGTGGAGAATAAATTGATATATTTACCCAAGAAGAAATGGAACCTGGAGGTGGTTCCGTGGTGTCTGACCATGATAATAATTGGACTTCACCTGGGCTTTGTGAGTCTGCGGATCCTCTCCACATCGGATAAGACAGGGAATTTTGATAAAATCCTCCATTTGAGCATTCTTGTCATGCTTCTCCTTTCTTTCACCCTCAGTCTTAATGTGTGCCTGAGGAAACATGAATTTCTCTCCTTTGTCAATCGTACCATCTACTTTGTTCTTCGGATCCAGGGTAAACAACTAAATTCTCTTCTTTTCTTCTTTTCCTGGTTTATACATCATATTGTTATTATTATTAGTAGTATTATATTGTGTACAAAAATGTAGAAGAAATATCAAATATCTTTTTATACTGTGTGCACATGTGTGATGTGCGGTTGCACTTTTTGGTATTTGTCGGTCAATTAAATTGGAATGTGTATCAACTGTGTTTTGAAAAGACAAGTATTATTTGCTGCGGGATGACTTTGGAGGGAGAGGGAGAAGAAGATGGGAGCAGTTGATGCTAACATTGAAGAGGAAGTCTTATGTCTTCCCCTTGTTTCTCCTTGTCCTGTTGTGGCAGAATCCGCAGTATCCCTTCTACTTGACGTCCATTCTACCCGAGTTTGTGGAGGAGGCGGAGGTGGTTAGGATGACCACCAGCTGTTTCATTGCCCTCTTTTACTACTGGCTTTATTTGTCAATGTGGGCCATTCTCATCTTCCACTTGTTCCTCCTCCTCACCGTCGTCCTCTCCTTTGTCTTCTTCATTGAGGAAATCAAGTCAGTCAATCTCATTTTACATTGTACATTGTACATTGTACAAGGAAATGTTCACATAATAAAATTTTAACTACGTGATAAAATAAAAATGAATAAAAAGCCTCTCGGCAATTTAAATAATTTTTAATTGGCTCCTTCCTTTCCTTCAGATGTGGAAATACAAGTACAAGTGGAAATGGTGTAATCACGGAAGAAATTGCAGCTCACATCTACGACTGCCTTCAAATCTTGGTGATTCAACTAAACAAGTGTTTTGACACTGTCATCTTTTTCCTCAAGACGATTGTCGTGCTCAATTGTGTATTGAACTGCTACGTGATTGGGAAGATCCATGATGACGGACTGAGTCGGACCCTGATTATTGGGAACACTGTGACCATGATCAGTCTCTTTTTAATCTGTCTCCACTTCCTTGCCAAGCTGTACCACAGTAGTAAGGAAGTGTTGCATTCCTGGAAGACACAGACCAAGAGTAACTGGATCTGTACTTGTAGGAATGGGGAGCGAGAAACAAAGTTATTTTGGAAATCTAGACGACCTATGAAACTCCGAGTGGGTTTCATGTACTACATTCAATACTCTATTGTACTGAGGATCGTCGGCATCGTCCTCATGGCCACGGGTAAACTTTTAATGATCAAGTAAAAAAGTAAAAAAAACAAACAAAAATAGCAAGTAAATGAACTTTTGTAATGGAGTACATAAAAACTAAATTAAATAAATAGGCTCATTCTGCACTTTGATGCAGGAACATTAAAAACACCATAAACCATAATTTTCTACTTCATTACCATTTCATGTTGATCTTGCTTCGAGATTAGAGATTCGAAATGACAGAGAGCAGCATGGTATTTTTTCTAAATGTCTATTATGATCTTTTCCACAGTAATTTGTATTTAGTATTTATCAATTATTCTTTTATTCTTTTTTTTGACAAATTTACAAATGCCAAATTATCCCAAATTATCTTCTATAGTATCATGTCATTGAAAATTACAGTTACAGTTACAGTTGAAAATGGCCTTTTTTATTTTTTATACATCACATATTTTTAACTGTCAACCTTGAATATTTTCCTGGGATTTACTTTATGTTTCATGAAAAAAGTGGGGAAAGAAGGGCAAGAAAAGAAAAGAAAGGAAAAGAGGGGAGAATGCAACCAGCAACGAGCATTATTTTTTCCAAGAAACTCATAAAAATCCCGACAAATGACTGGAAAACGTAGACAGTAAACAGAATAAAGATATTACAAAAGATGTACGTAGGTCCACAGTCCACAGTCTAAAAAGGAAAGGAGATAGAAGAGAGAAAAGAAGCTCTAAAATCTACAGTCTATCTCACATATCCCATCTTTAACGCTGTAGAGAGAAGAAACAAGGCCAAAGACAAAGACAAGGAGAATCGAGTAGAGAGAGGAGAAAAGAGAAAAGTGACGGAGGAATATTAGAAATTGATAGGATTAGTTTGATGGTGTTTCTGGCCTTAAAAACCCAACTCTGAATCCGGATCCTGTTCTGGTTCTGGCTCTGACTCTGACTCTGACTCTGGTTTTATACTGTAGTATCCGTTTCAGTTTCATTTCCAGTCGCCACACTAGATTCTAGATTGCACAGATAAAGAGTGCCTGTGGTACGACTTGGAGCATAATGAATGTCTCCATTTATTTTCCTAGTGGATGTGCCCTCGTAAATGACGTCACTCCATTTTACTGCAAATTCATAATGTACCATGTTTCCATAGTTCCATGTTTCCATGTTTTCATGTTTTTTCTTGTACACTTTGCCAGATTTACATACATAGTACATAATACATAATACATACTAAATACAAAATACAAACTACAAATACATGATGTGTGCATATACATTATTCTCATTAAAAATCCAATGGCAAATGGAAAGGACAAATGACCTTATAAGATAAATGACAAAATGGAAGATGGGATGAAAAGAGCCAACAGCCAACAGTCAGCATTTACAAGCTATGTGTACCAGCCAACAACAGACAACTTGAGACTTGAAGCTCTAACATGAAGTCTCAAGTTGTCTTTTACATCTCCTTATTCACTATTTACTTCTCAGTACAAAGTACAAAGTACAAAGCTGAATGAGAGATGAGGCAGAAATTCCATTTGTGTAAATTGTAAATAGTAAACATAAATGAAGTAAAATGAAGTTTCAGGATGTGGAAAGCTCAAAGTTGGAGAAATTGTGAGGCGGAGAAAGCTTAAAACTCAAAGCTCAAAGCTCAAAGCTCTAGTTTAAAACAGAGGCTCAATGTGTAAAATTTTGCAAGAAATTAAGGGTAGTTTTGTTCACACTTGAGACTTGAGGCTTCTTCATTTTCTTGTTCATTATACGTATAATTTACATGCAAACTGGAAATGTGTGTGTCTTTCTCATATAATATTTTTGGTCCGAAAAAGTGAATTACTCTACGCTCACCCTCCTCATCCTCATCCTCATCATCATCATTAGCATGAGCATCATTATCATAACGATTATTAAAGCCGTAGATCCAGAACCCGTAACTCAAATACTCCTTCTCCCAAACTCATAACTCTTTGACATGATTATGAAAAGTAGGATGGATGAAATCTAGATAAACCCAAGAAAACCAACGGATAAAGTGGAAACCCCAAAAAAAAGAAAGTACAAGAAATATTAGTTGAGAAAAGAAAGCAGACACACAAGTTTAAACCCTGAAGCATAAAAATATCTAATACACTTGTCATATTTATAATAATTTTTTGTGCATAAGTACAAATATTGACTACACATATGTACATGCATAATATACAATATACATTATGCATATTACATCTCGATTGTATTATTAGTAAAATTTGTCATAAAACTATCTACCATCAAACTTGCCCTCTTTCTCTTGAATTTGCACATCATTTTTTTAGGGAGTAAAAATTCCCTCTGACGTTCTCAATTTCTTATTTTAAAGTTTACACTACTTTTTTATGACAATGCCGAGTGTCTAGTGTCGAGTGTCGAGTGTCGAGATTAAGGGCTTTCAACTATACATGTATAGATTCGATTTATTTTTACCAGAGTAACCAGAGCAGGAGTGACACACGAGAAGCATTTTCTTCCAACATAATAAATAATGCAACATACATAATACGTAATACGTAGATCGATCGACGCATGTTGTCACCTTATACTTGTACTTGATGGTATGATTCATACCGCATTAACACCAACAACTGACGACTGATGACAGGGGGAAAATCCGTGTAAACTTTAAAAATTCATTACCTTTTACAAGGATAACCTTTACATTTTACATTCGTATTTTTTACCACAGAAAAAGCATCAAGTAAAAAAATAGAGCCTAGAATCAAGTATCTAGAGCATCAAGCATTACGCACGATAGGATTTGACTATTATCGTAAGCAAGGCAGAAAGCACATGTAAAAAATAAAAAAACTATAAATTCCGATATTCCTAAACCAGTATCGCTGAATATTACAATAATATATTATAGCTAAATAAAGCTACAAATATTCAGCATTCAGAATTCAACAGTAAATATGGTAAGTGATTGTTTATTATGAATTATGACGTTTGATGAAAAAGCTGGATGAAAAGATTGTGCAGTGTAGTATTTTATTACAATTTTTGATCCTTCAAGTGTGAACCAAATGACATTACTACTTTCTATCCGACTAGTTTATCTTTATATTTTGGCAAAAAAAGATAGGATTTTGGCTTGTACTTACCCTTGTATCGTGAATTCCCAGGAATTTATGACTTTCCTCACGGGTGATCATGAAGACGGCCAAATTGGCGGTGTATGTACTGTAAAAAACGGTATAAATCACATTATTGCTCTATTTATCATAAATCCACAATCCACAATCCTCAGTCAAGATTTATAGATACTTTCCCATTTCGTTATTCACTATGCTAAAAGTTCTTAACCGTACACCGTAAAGCGTAAACTGTAGACCGTAAATGTCATGTGTAATCTCCTCCATGTGTGGACTGTGGATTGAGTATTGACTATTGAGTATTTTGTATATTGTAATGTATTTAAATCTAATTCAGGAAATCCGATATGAGCCTTTTTCTAGACCAGGTAACGTGTTTCGGATTTCCCACATTTCCCATTTCTCATCCATACATGTGTAATGTACAATGTACAATGTACAGTCTATTGAGGAAATCCACATCAAAATCAAAGTCTCAATAAATAAATAAACAGGCAAAGACAGGACAAGTAGAATTATAACAATAATATAGTATTATGTGATAGATACTTACGCTAAAAAGACCACTGCGAACATGGACCAAACGTGGACGACCATTCTGGAAAAAAAGAAGAAAAAACAAAATTATATCAAGTGATAAAAGAAACAAAAATAAGAAAACAAGAAAACTTCATATAAATCCCAATATTACAAATACTTTTGTATTTGTTGTAATTGTTATTTTTAAAGTAATTTGAAACAGTAACTATAAATAGGTAATAAAATTTAGAATCAAGAACAGAGAAGAGAGAAAATTTTCACAGGAAATTTGTCGATGGGAGTAAAAGTATCAAAAGTAAAAGTAGTACAAAGGAGTTTATGTACTTGAAACATGAAAAAGAAAAGAGCCGAGTTCTAGAGTTCTATAGGATAATATATTATGTTTCTCGTGTAAAATGTACAATACATAATGTATAATGTATTTATATGGGTAGATACTTTCTCCAGCTCTCCCTTTCTCCACTTTCGACTTTATTCTTAGAATAGAAAGGAATGTCGACAAAGAACATTAGACATAAGATATCCACAAATTTCTTGTAATAAAACAGTCAATAATCATAATACTTTCAGCTCAGTAACGGCCGCGTGTCTAGATTCTACAATCTAAATTCTACAAGCATTCACAAAAAGTCATACTTTAAGCTTATATGCAGAATGTAGAATGTATAGTGCAGAGTGCAGAGCCAACTCATTCAACATTTATTTTATGTAATATGAATAAAAACGGAGAGGTTCCTCTGTGTGTGTGTGTGTGTGTGTGTGTATCAAATATTTCAAACAAGTGACTCTTTTGACTTTTGACACTATTACGTACTAAACTCAAACTCTAAACTCAACTTAACTTTTTGGCTCTCACTTTACACGTAACAATGAACAATGAGCAAGGAGCACTGTTATGTGTAATGCATGTCGAATGTCGAATATATAATATGATCTTCCTCGTCTCAATCTCATTCTCAATCTCAGTCTCAATGACGATTTCGATCTGCTTCAGTTTCTGCTCCGGCACATTGACTTTGGATGATGAACGCGGGTTATAATCTGACAGGCTGGTGATAATGTCACGATCTGTGGATTTTTTTATTCTCTTTTTTTTCTTTTTACACAGTTCCTCTCATAAATAGAAAATGGAGCAAGACACAAGTTCAAGGGAAATATCTGTATTATCTGTATTACACAGATAAACTAGAGGATTTGATGACAAAAAAGACGAGTTATTTGAGTGGTACAAGAAGGAAATTTCTATGTGTAGTTTCATCCAGTTCCCTGTGGTTTTTAGACTATATGTAGAGGTATTTGTATTTTACACCTAAAATCTAGAATTTAGAATCTAGAACCTATAGAATAAATAGGAATTTAAGACTAAAGTGAACACTGAACACTGAACATTTCTCTTTTCCAAGTGAAAGTGTGTATGTAAAAATCGTTTGAGATTTGAATTTGAATTCGAATTTGAATTTGAGACACCCCATAAAATTTGAATAGAGACGGCCATCATAAAAATATCCATAGATTTTACATTTTCCATCCCCTCACACCTTCCTCTTCTTCTCCGCTCATTCCTCTTAAACATAAATGCAAATCCAAATCCAAAACCAAATGCTTGTGTATATTGCATGTGGGAAAATAAAGGTGATCAAAAGTACAGGCACGTTTTCCCAACAAAAAACCCGTTATACATAATACGTAATATGT
The DNA here is from genome assembly GCA_019776565.1 of Sminthurinus signatus. Lineage (NCBI taxonomy): Eukaryota > Metazoa > Arthropoda > Collembola > Symphypleona > Katiannidae > Sminthurinus > Sminthurinus signatus. The sequence goes on along the minus strand of JABASP010000010.1, from coordinate 106,421 downwards.
GCAAAATTTCTCAAGTATTGTATTTTGTGTACATGTGTGTGTGTGTGTAAATGTGAGAAGTGACGACTGAAGAGCGAAGAGTGAAGAGTGAAGAGAAAGAGCTCACCAAACGACCGGAATGTACGAGTTACGAGTTACGAGAGTGTGTGTATTTTTTTGGAGATACAGACAGACTATTCATGAGTGATTTCCTCCAAACTGTAAACTGTAAGCTGTATACTGTGCACCGTGCACTCTGTGTGTTGTATAGATATGGATGTGGCTGTGAAACCGCTATGCCTCCTCACACTCAGCCATTCATCCGTTCAGCATTCCGCATTGAGCATTCAATGACATTGACAGATTATGCAAGTTTTTGTCATCAACCAAAGAACTGGAAGTAAAAGTAAAAGTACAAGAACTTTTCATCTCTCCTCTGATTTTCGCTGTCAAATACCTATAAGAGTGTAACTTTAGCATGTGTGTACTTACAAACTCGTAAATGTACCCGGGTTGGCTTGGCTTGGTTTAATTTGGTATGGTTTGGTTTTTGTTGGCTATTTTTCTCAACACTCCTGGTTCCTTTACACTTACTATGCACAGCACCGCCTTCAAAAACGTGGTTGTAAATTCTTCTCCATGCATATCAACAACCAACAGCCAACAACCACAAAACTATGGCCAAAACAGCAGCAAACACACATAAAGTGAAAGTTGAAAGCTGTGGTGAGAAAAGATTCTTATTCAGGGTCATAAAACTGCCAGCTTTTTCTCGCTCCTTTTTTATTTGACCCTCATTCTTTTTGACATGAATGAATGAATCTTTTTATATTTTATACCTATGCATTTTTCATTGTATGTATATTATGAGGCATGACGGGACGCCTAATTAATTAAGAAGCTGAAAATAACACGTAAAAGTAGTTAACAATTGTACAGTATACAGTGTATAGCGTACAATACTCATTTTATAATATCAAAAGACCTGCACTGTATCTAATATTCAGTAGAGCTTTTTGATAAACTTAATATGTATGGTATATACGTATATACATAGATGTACAAAAGTTATAGTCAAAAGTCAAAAGAGAAAACTATTTTTGGTGAAAAATGTTCTAGAACCTGATCATAAATAAGTCAGACTAAAAAAAATACAGCCTTGACAGTAAAAGCAAAGCTAGAATTGAGATACATAGTTCATCGGGAGAAATGATTTAATGTGGAGATAAAAAATAAAAGTGAGGAGAATGCGACAGCTCTTTGTCACTGTCCTGTTTATTTTAGAGTCTAAAGTCTAAAGCCTGCTGGAGTTTGGAGCTGGAACTGGAACTGAAATTGGAATCTGATTTTACATGAAAGTTCATCCCCTTGACAAAATACAAGTGACAAAGTCTTTTAACCAAAGTGTCTTATTTCTCATTCAATATTGAATATGGGATGTCAATCCTTATTCATCTTTTTCATATGCCGATGCCATTGTGACGCTCATGTCATTTAGATCAAGATGAAGATGTCAAGAAAAAAAAGTGGAGGATAAACTGAATAAAAGACGGTATGAAATAGAAAAAAAACAAACTGACAAGGATGACACGAGAGATGAATGTAATGAACAGAGTATCAACATTCAAAATTCAAAACTGATGGCCAATTTCCAATCTCAGCGTCAAGAAAATTGGCAGTTTTTCTACAATACATGACATTCGACATTCGACGTTTGATATTGGATATTAAGTATTCCATATTCCATATTTTTGATGAAGCCTCTGAATTTGTAAGCTTACTTGGCAGTAAATCCGGAAGGAGGATCAATGTGAACTGAGGCTTGAAAAAGTCGTGCCCAAACGAGCCAGCACGATCGGAAGAACGAGAATCTAGCACCAGGTTTGGCCTCTTTCTGTAAATTATTAAAAGAAAAAAATAGACCAAATCAAATCAGAAATCAGAGATCAGAGTAGTTAATATAATAGATAATTAGTTTTTATCTAATCAAGCAAACTCCCAAGATTTTACTGCTACAAAAGGTAAAATGGTAAAGCGAGAATAATTAAGAAAAAAAGGTCAAGACAAAAATCATCACACAAAAAAGCTTCTTTTATTTTTACTATTTTTACCTTCATATTGAATCCAATAGGACTGAGCCATTCAAACGCAAATATGGCCAAGGAGTAAACTTGTATCCCCACCAATATCACGAGAATCCACAAAGCAGGATCGTAGGGCTCTGTTCAAAATTCATACAAGAAAATACAAAAATTTTAAATCAAGTTCAAAGTTCAAATGCTAGAATCCAAAATTCATTTACAAGTGCATATTATTTTATCATCGTTATAAATTATAAATTATAAATGTACATAAATTTCTATTAAAAAACAAAAAGAGGTCTTATATTAAAAGTTAAAAGTATACACTATTTTTGCTGTTTATACTCTTTCAAAATCACAAAAAGTAAAGAAAAGAATGTGTAAAATATGAAAGTACAGAGAAGAAAGTTGAAGTTGTCCCTTTTTTCACGGAGAAAATTGCGAGGAGTACAACAACAGAACTACAGATATTTATTTACTTAAGGTACGAATATTTTGCAGTTCTTTCTTCATTCTTCATTAATTTTACTCAAATAGGAAACATTGACAAAAATGTCATGATTAAATTAGCCTGCTTACTTCTGACACGACACAACAGACAACATACAACAGACAGCATACAAGAGAAAGCACACCGTTGTAAATAAGCAGTAGTAAAATATACCAAGTTCCGAGTTAATTCGTCTGTCTAATTTTTTTCCACCTCTCCATGCTCCATAATGAATTCTACATTCTACAGTTCGTCGTAAGTACACCAACGGGAACGGAGATGCATGTATGCAGATGGCAGATGCATAGTTTTACAATGCCCTCATGTAAACTTGATGATCTTGTTCTTGTTGTTTACTCCGTACACAAGAATTTACACAAGCTCGTAACTCGCAAAGAATGAAGAATTTATGTAGTAGAAAGAAAAGATAAATGTATTCTAGATTCCTGAATACAGATTCTAGCGCTCTTTCATCTTTTAAATTTCCAGTCGTCCTCGTCCTCGTCCTCACTGTTCCCGTTTCATCATGGCACGGCCTTCCTGTTCAAATTCTTCAAAATTCCTTCTAATTAGAAGACACGACTACAGGATGCAACTTTTTTTTGTCTATTTAGTTAGGTGCATATGTTTCATATCTCAAGTCTCTAGTCTCCAGTCCATGATAAATGTTTGACTAGAGCAAGAGAACGCACCAAAGGATTTTTGCTTTATTTTGTCCTTCCTCTATTTTGTACCTCTATCCTTTTGACAATACTTCTACCTGTATAAAGTATAAACTATGAAGAAAATAAAATTAAAAGTAGTCAAATTTTCTTTTCTTTTTGTGCCGCTATCTTTTACTCGTTGAAAGATGAGTGTGCCAATTATGTTTATTAAACTGTACACTGTACACTGTGCACAGCAAGTTCTGAGAAACGTCTAAAGTCTGAAATCTGAAAATGTAGAATATCTAGATTCTAGAAATAAAACTCTTCAAACTGTACAAAGTTAGTGTTTTACAATATTTTCAGACAGACAGTATACAGTATACGTAGTTGAAGAGATTTATTTTTTCCCAGAGTTTTGATTCCAGAGTTCAGAATAATTCATCTCTACATTCTACATATATTTATACATTTTGGATTTCTTTATACATTATGCTTTGCATGTCGAATTTCGAATGTTGAACTAGAAAAATCTACAGTAAATCTGAATTTTTTATCAAAGTCTCTTCCATGAATCTGTATGTTTTTTCAATGACGTTTACGTTTCCTCCGTCAACCCTGTAGTTCATATACATCATACATAAAAAGAGAGAACGGAGACAGGAGTGAAAGGAGGAAAGAGAAACAGAAAAAGGGGGAAAGGAAAAGGAATTTTTTTTTGAACCGATGGAAAAGAAAAATAGTTTCTGGCTGACTGGTTGACAAAAGACGAGGCTTTTTTGACGGTGGGAAAATATAAAGTAGAGAGTAAAGAGTAGAAATGTATTCAGTATACGAAGCCCACTGGATTGGAATTGGGATGTGGAATGTGAATGTGAATCGTGAATTTTGAATGGTGAATGGTAAATGGCAAATGTAGAAAGTAGGTAGTGGATACACATAGAAATACTTATAACGTCCTTGCACATTTCTACAGCGTACAGCTCACATGTACATTATATATCTTATAATATCGACAAGCTGTTTGTATGAATTTTACTATTTTTTTTGAAAAAAATAAAGACGAGTGACAGCGGCGGCTGGGCTGTGAAGCTGGAAGCGGGAAAGGAATGAAAGGCAGACAGATGAAAATTTTCCTTTTCGCCTTTCGCCTTTCGCCTTTTCATCTTCTTCCACTTTCCTCGTACTCTTGGCTCTTGACTTTTCCCTGGTGACTCGTTAAAGATCAAGGAATGGAGTGGAGTAAAGTGGGGGTATTTGTCTAACTCCAACTCTGGCTCTGACTCTGGCTCTCATTGTCGCTTCAATTTACCTGTAAACAAACTGCAGTGCAACTATGTATTTTTGTGTGTTTTCCTACATCTTTCATCTTTGCAGAGCAGAAAAAAGTAGATACAACAAATACCAATGGTGAAAACTGCCACAGAACATAGAACTTAAATAGTGGTAACAGTCGAAATGAACCAATTAAATCTCACATCTTTGGAAATATATAAATATAATCCGTCAAGCTAATTTTTTCTTATTTACATAATTTGTGTATACAAACATTTCACGGAAAATGAGGCTGAAAAAGAAGTAACCATGGCATCTCATGGTAGGAGAAAGTCCGCTGCTGTACAAACTGTGCAGATAGTAGATACGTGTGCTTATCTGTGTTCTGTGTGGATGACATGGGAAAGGAGAATATTTTATGAGCTCCAAAATAGGGGTTTTTCAAACATAGTCAAAAGTCCCAAAGAATGTTCGCCTACGTGTAGAACCTAGATTCTAGATTCTAGAGTATTGAGTGTTGAGTGTTGAGGACAAAGGTGTAGATCAAGAACCAAGAACCAAGTCTCAAGAATGAAGAGTGCAGACGTGAAGAGGCGAGGATCCATCTGAGATGAGTAGAATAGGAAGGACGAAGATCACGTTCCTTTTCATGGGTAGTTTCCTGCGGAATTTCTTATTTCTTCTTCCACCATCCCTTGAATTTACTATGCTTTGGTATGCTATGATTGGGACAGTCTGTCTGAGCTGACTTGTGAATTGAGTTGGAGCTGAACTGGTAGCTGAGATTCTCCGTGTGTATTTACCATCACTCATGACTTACTCGGAAACGACAAAAAAGGAAAGGAAAAGCGAGATTGCCAACTACCAACTACCGTGTGTGGAACCAACTACTACAAACTACAAACTACATACATAGAGCAACGAGGACGATTTAACAAACACCATATGTACAATGTACAGTGCACAATGTACAATGTAGACTGTACACCGTTCGCCACACAAAAGGAATCACAGGGAGATATCTAACACTGTGAATTGAAATGACAATGACAATCCAGATGAGATATGGATGATGAGATCGTCAAATCCAGACATTTCACCCTCAAACTCACTACGGCAAGTCCGAATACTTCAAGTCTGTGAATTCTAGATTCTGGATTCTAGTTAGACTCCAGATTCTAAAACCATCCAAAATCTGGAACATACTGAAAGTTGGAAGTGTGATGAATCTTCTCTTGTATATGACTGCAGTCTTCAATCTACACATGGACTGATTTCATACACAATCTACAGTCTACTGTCTACTGTCTACGCACAATCACTCTAGACTTTACTATCTCAAGAGGTGGTGATGAAGATGAAGATGACAATGACAATGGTGATGAAGATGAAGATGTGAGAATTGTGTCATAAACCAAAGGAAGAGGAAAGAAGCTTGATCCTGATGTTGATGTTGATGCTGATGGTGATTGTGTTTGTGATCAAGGAGAAAGAAGATTGGAGCATGGACAACGGGCAGATAGAGAAATACAATGCGTAGAGAGTAGAGAGAGACAAATAAAATGTTACGACCAAGGGAAAAAAAAGAGACAAAGTCAAAGTCAGAGGGCGAGTCAAAAGTGCGTGAAGAGCAAAAGAGTGAAGAACGTGCAGGACTGTCATCATCACGATCACGATCTTCACAGCTACCACGACCAACTGCCAACTGTCTTTTCTCTGTAGACTGTAGAAACTAGAAACAACAGCTGTGAGCCACACAAAACCAAAGAAAGGAAAGAAAGGCAAGAGGATTGTTTGCGTGTGTGTGTTTGTGTGTGGGTACTTACCTAGAAAAGCAGTAGGTGAGATGATACCAGTTCTCTTGGCGGTTAAAATGGCAACACCTGAATCCATAAATGGAACAGAAAAGTCAACGACAGCTTCACGCTCAGAATTTATCATGAGAGAGGCCAGAGCCACGTCTACTTTTCGGTTAATCAGTTCAGCTATCAGTCCGTTCCACTTCCCTGTACAACAAACGGGGAACCAGAAACAAGAAACAAATAATCAAATACTGTACATATATATATATATTTATGTAACTGAAGAATAAAATAACTAATAATAATAACTATAGTATGGCTATTATTATTATTATTGGTACATAAAATTTACTATACAAATTGGCTGAAAAAGCTTTTATTCAGTAGAAAATGAGGAAAATCATGTTGCTTACCGTTCACCATGGTTCCGAATTTGGCATCCGGAACTCGAGCTAATTCATAGGTAAATCCAATGTTCTCAGCAAACTTTAGGAGGAGGTCGATGCAGAAGCCAGAACAACACTGGTAAAATGATGAGTTTCTCAACGCCTCTGAATGGTTCAGTCTATTTAGTATTTCACACCCAACAAGAAATCCAGTCAAGTTGGCAAATCCACCAAGAATAATTGGCCATGTCATCAGATCAGATCAAAGTCCATAAAATCCACGAGAAGAAGCAGCAGCAGCAGAAGAGGAAGAAAACAGACAAACAAATTCAAATTTATAACCAATTAAACTCAATTAGACCATTCGTGCTTATTCAATGTTGAGTGTTGAGTCTTCCCCCTTGTCATTGTTTTTGTCATTTGTCATTTGTCAGCTCAATGCTCAATCCAATCCAATCCAATCAACTCCAATTCATTCCGCCTCCCAAGTACTCCACTTTCTTTGAAAAACTTGTACTAATTTCCCCATTCCAATTTTCGCCTATCGTACGATAATTTCACATCTTATTCACGATTATTCTTAGATAATCCTACACTATAATAAAATCCGTATCCGGTGGCGTCAGGGTCGGAGTAACCTAGAGAAATGGCTATTACTCTGGCTAAGAGAAATGGCTATTATAATCTGGCTAAGAGAAATGGCTGTTACTCTGGCTAAGAGAAATGGCTATTACTCTGGCTAAGAGAAATGGCTATTACTCTGGCTAACAGAAATGGCTATTACTCTGACTAAGAGAAATGGCTATCACTCTGGCTATTACTCTGGCTAAGAGAAATGGCCATTGCTGTGGCTAACAGTAAAAGTTACTTCTTGGGCCAGTATTCTGACGGAAAGAACCCCAAACCGATTTCGGGCTATTTTGAATTTCCGCACCATAAAATGCTCTGCACCAAAGTGACATTATTTAAAGTTAGGTTAGGTTAAAGTTTGGAAATAAGCACGGCCACAATTGTAAGTGGTAGCCGTATAAAAATGGAGGCCTGTTTAAAAGCAGCCGATTGCAGGACCGGGGGAATTAGAGGCTTGGATGTTCGTTTTCGTGAGTCATTTATACTGTAAGCGTTTTAAAATATCCGATCAACACACCGACCTATCGAAATAAGCCAATTGATAAAGTCCAGAAAAAAATCTAGGATTTTTATGTATAAAATGTAGAGTTTACTATTTTTGACCCCCTCAAGATACCAAGAAACGTTTGGAAATGTTCTTTTCTACGATTTATTTGTGGGCTACGGGTACTTTATTCAGAAGTCGTTAGGGGTAATCGCGAGTTATTGATAGAGAGCAATAATATGAAATTGGGAAAACGCGACAGGTACAAGCTTTCACGGCTGAATTAAAAGCCCTTTTAGTTTTCAGCGCCGAATGCGTTTTTAAGAACGTAAAAATTTAGGACTTCTGAGGATAACTCAACAACAAAGTATTGCAAAGGTTTTTCTGCCATCGGATACGATTGTACAAAAAATATATTTACGGCCCGTCATGTGACGGGCGCGCATACTTGTATATTATGAGAACGCAATTAAAACAGAAAAGTCTCGCTCTGATAAAATCCCACCTGTACTCATAACTCGTTAATCAATCCTCCCACGAATTCTATAGAATTCAATCAAATCCTCATGCCTATTCGAAAATTGGCAAAGTTTTTGTCTAAACTGTAAACAGATTAATACTGTCAACTGTCAACTGTACTACTTAATTATTTATGATTTATCATTTAGAACTCAGTTATTTTATCCTTCTGAAATGCAATGGAAAATCAAAAGATCTTTATAGAAAGAAAGTTTATGAACTTTTCCATCTTTTCATCACTGTTCAAGTGAGAAAAGTTGATTTAAATTATTTACTCTAAATTTTAGATAAGTGTATTTTGTATTTGATATTTGATTGAGCCGTAAAGTACCTTTAAACAAACTTAAAATCAACAATCTAGTATCCTGAGATTTCAGATAAAGTGAAATCCAATATGGAGCAAAACTAAACAAATTGAAACCAAATCAAACAAAACACACCAAACAGAGAGTTTCTTCACCCCTTTTCACTACTTGTTTCACTACTGTGAACTGTGAGTATAGTGACTTTGTATGTTTTTTCTCGTGAGTAAAGACCTTTTTTTCTACAGGGAGCACAGGAAATGGAGGAAGTCACTGAACATTTAACCCTTATTTTGCATCACATATTTCCACTTGAATATACCTTCAGTATAAACTGTACAGTGTACAGTGTAGACTGTAGACTGTAGACTGTAGACTTTAAGTCGGAGGAAGAATTAAATTCAATGCATTTGATACAAAAAGGAGGATGGTCAACTTTATTATATATTATATCTAGAATATAGAATATAGGAGCCTGGCTGCATGGCAAAAGGGCGAAAAAGGAAAAAGAGTAAGAGCGGAAAAGTTGAGATCTATGCATTCAACATTCGTCTGTCTATCTGTTTATGTGTATGTGTTTCAGATCCTGGCTCCTGGAGAAATAAAGAGAGAGCACAAGATATAAAATAGAGAAATCCCAAATCACAAGTCCGTAAACATAGTCGTCGAGTTTTTTCCCCTTTCTCCCGGTTTCTTTCACTTCTTTTTCTACTTTCTACGTGTGGTGCAAGAATTGAGGAGCTACACACTACACTTACATTCATATCATATAGATATATATTTGTTTGCTGAGCATTTGCTTGCTTGGTTTTGCTGACGTCCATCCAGATCCAGAATCCAGAATCCAGCATCCAGCATCCAGAAGCAGGGCGTTGCATCCCATCGTATCCTAACCAAAACCAAAGTAATTCAATGTTCTTCTTCTTTTCCTCCTCTCCCGTTTCCAGTTTCAGCTTCCAGTTCTAGTTCCAGTCTTCTTTGTGTGTGGCAGAATTGGCACCGTGCCAAACGACAAATGCCAGAAAGTACAACTTATTTCCAGTATCTTTTCCTTCTTCTTCTTTTTCTTCTTTTTCTCCTTTTACTGTGTGTACACACCCTGTGTGTCCCATTCTCAAACTGAATGAATGAAGAAGTGCGTCTAGCCTTTTGAGGTTGACTTTGAGACTGGCTCTATATTCACTTTGGTTATCTCATATAAACCTACTCACAATGGGAGCACTGCTTTAAATAGAAATTTCCCCAATTTTTTATTTGAGTTACCAAATCAGAATAATAAATCCCAAGTTGGTTCATCACAAATCACAAAGAATGAGAAATTTGATTGATGGCTGACGTCAGTATTATTCACCTACGAGGTATTTGCGTACACTGTGCATTGTACATTGTCCCATGAAAAAAGATCAGTTGAAAAATGATTGACCTACTATATACTTTATACAAAGTGGGTGCAAATGTCAAGTGTCAAATGGCAAAAGTTGTTCAATTCTATATATAAATTTACTTGGGATGTTTTGTGGAAAATATCAAAATCTTGTTGGAATTTCAACGTCACACTTTTGTTTTTCCTCTAAATAAACTTTATACTGTAGATTGTAGGTTGCAGGTTGAAGGTATTACGACTATTCTCACTGACATCCTGTAAAACTGACAAGGAGTGTTTGCAAAAAAGTAATCTCATCTTAGAGTATATTATATTATACTATCATAGAGTCATACACCTACACTATCACTTTGTTTGACTTGGCTTGGCTTGGCTTGGTAAATAAAGTCCCATGTCAAGGGAAATCAAAAAATAAGATAAAGAATAACAAATAAATAAAATAGAGAACATGAGATTTGTGAGATATTTTGTATGAGTGAGCGGAATGTATAATACAGAATGCGTATCATCAAGATTCAAGATTCAAGATACATGTACTGATTTTTTGGTATGTATCATGTATGCTTTTAAATCTTATTACTTATTGTTTCCCTGTATCATACATATAATACAGACAAAATAAAGTAGATACTTTTTTTTCTAGATTCTGGATGAAGTTCAAGTTGGAGCCAAAAAGGATTTGAGATTTGAGAATGTGACCGAAAAGCAGAATTTAGATCGGATTTGAACTTTTGGATTCATTGTGAATCATGAGGAAGAAATAAATACAGAACACTGTGCAGAAGTGCACAGTGTTCAGTGTTCACGTTTCTAGTATCTAGTATACGGTTTATCTTTGTGCTTCCCTCAAAAATACAGAGGTTAAACAGCTATAGTTTCATCTATCATCTTCTCTTTTGTTTCCGTTTCCGTTTCCTAGTTTCATATTTATAGTGTTGCTGCTCTGCTATAGTTTTACAATAAATAAAAATAATAAAAACACCTCGGGAATTATAGATGAGGCACCAAACATCAAATATCAAACATCTAAAGTTTCAGTGTTTTAAGAATTTGCACGAACTGAATGGATTTTTATTATGATGCTGTATTTTCATACTCAGCTTTTCTTCTGTAGCTAAAGGTATTTATACTTTGAACACCATATGTTCCATATTCAATCGACGAAAATTGAGGGTTTTTTACTTTATTACGTATTAAACGTCCAAGTGTGACTGCATTTGTGGTTTTATTAAAATCAATATTGTAGAGGATCTTTTTACAGCGGGTTCTTTAACATACACAACACTGATCTTTGAACAAATGCTCTAGTTTCCCCAACGTGCTTACATGTGGAAAATGAATTGGAAAGGAAGATAGAAAACGAGGACTGAGGTTGAGGAAAGTATTATTATTGTTGCATAATATACTAGATAGGTTGTGGACATGAACACTTCATTTATTTTTAAGGATGAGGTGGAGTTTCGATTCTTGATTCCAGATTCCAGATTTGGGTTTTGGTTTTTAGAGAGACGATAAAATCTGGGTTTCTGGTAAAGCACAAGGAACTAGAGCTCTCTTCTATACTTGACTTTTGACTGGAGACTGCAGACTGGACGGAGACTAGTGGATTGCTCCAAGGAGACTTTGTTGGCAATAATAAAGTAGATAGAATATGTAGTTGTGTATAACTTGAAAGATAAACTTTGAAGCTATTGCAATCGTATTAGTATTACTATACGAATATACACTGTAGGGTTACATAAGATACTTCTTTTAAATTTAGTTATGTAACCTGTACCATGTACGATGTACAGTGTACAGTGTACAGTGTGCAATGTTCGTGCATGTAGGCTGTAGAAAAGTAAAGTACTTTATAAAAAATGAAAACTCGGGAGCTCCAATAGTCTCTTTATCCTCATTTCTATGAATACTGGAAAATGCTGTGAAAGAAGGAGGGTTTGTTGGTTTTGCTTTTTGCTCAGAAAGCTAAAGATAAAATCCTTGATGCTTGGTAGTTTTATGGAGAGAAGAATATGACACAATAATAGTAATAATAATAAAAGTCATAATACCTTTCACTTTGCTACCAACAGCACATTGTTTATTCCTACCAAACACCATACAACATACAACCATGCAGGTCGCCAATTGCAATTTCTAAAAATAGCAAAACTTTCTACTTTCTACCTATTTTTTATTTAGTTTATTTACAAAAAGTTGTATCGATTCTTGTATAAAAAAGTGTACAAGATGTTTGTGTGAAATTTATAGATTATACTTGTTTTTTAAAGTTTGGACTCTGGGCAAAAAAAAGTTGAGGGTGCTCAAAGAATAAAAAATGTAGAATCAAGTTGTATATAAAGTCTAAACATGACACAAACATGACTTTCGGTTTGCAAGTCTGAGGCTAACTTGAAGTGGATTCTGGAGTTTTAAGATGATGACAAGTCACAAGTCAAAAATCTCCAAACACAAGGCACAAAACAGAAGATACAAGACACAATATGAAAGGCATGAAAAAAAACGAAACAGAGAACCCGGTCAACTTTCCACCGTCTTCTGTGATCAAACTAATCCAAACCAAAGGACTACATGAGCAAGAGCTTGATTTTGACTCTTGTCCTCCGCTGCCATAGTCATTGTCATTGTAGTCTTCTCATTTACATTTTGGAGTTTGGAGCATGTAGAATGTAGATTGTACAAAATGTACAAGTTTTCTGCCTGGTAGAAAGTTGTTGCAGCTGGAGGCTCTTGAGGCACTTTTCTTTCTTCGCCACTACTCATCCACTTCTTCCACTTCTTCCACTTCTTCCACTTCTTCCACTTCTTCCAAGACTTCCAAGACTTGGCCCTGCTCTTCCTATATCCTACATGTATTTATGTAGATGTGTTCGGTACTCCAATATTCCAGTATTCCAGTGCTCAAGTGTAAACGGAAAAAGGAAAGTTTTCTTTCCCACTTTGCCATTCCTCCGATTTATATTTAGATTATGCTCGACTTTTCCATGTCCTTTCTTGAGTGGTCACAATAGTACCATTCAGAATTCAGAATCCAGCACACAGACCGTATAAACTTATCTAACATCTACATTCTACATTCGCCATACATTCTACATTCTACATTCTATACCCTTGATCAGCGGCGACTACAACGTATAAAGTACATCCGTGTTTCAGCGGAGCATTCAGAAAATTCCTATTCCACAGTAAAAGCGACTGCAGACACTCGTGTAGATGTAGTAGTAGCAGTTGGTGGAAACCGTAAGCCCACCACGAGATTGGACCCACTCGTCCTCTCTTGTCTTTTCTTGTATCGTGTAGATAGTTTTGAGTTTTGAGTTGTGAGTTTCGGACAAGTTGAAAAAATAACTGGAGACTTGAGACTTGAGACTGGAGACTGACGATGGCACCCAACAAAGTCTATCCGCTACAAATATTTTTGTACAACTCAGCCAACTTTTTGTCCACTACACAATGCAAAGTTCATGTTTATGTCAAAGTTGAAGGAGGATGACAATGACGATATGGAAAGTAAAAGGACAATCCCGTTTCCATGAAGTTTTTACACTGTACGCATTTTATTGGATTTCTTTCTTTGAATTACATGTTTTGTCATCAGTCCAAATCCAAATCCAACTCCAACTCTGAATTGAAATTCAAAATCAAAATCCATTTCAGACATGGACCAAAACTGTAGATAAACCCTGCAAAAAATACTATGACATTTACATACGTAATACACATAATACATAATATTGAGAATTGAGAATTGACAAGAATAAACTAGACACACTCAACTTTGAATAGAACCCTGTGAAAACTGTCAAGATTAGATTGTAGCAGGTCGTATCGTAAATCGTAAATCGTACATAGTACATAGTACATTGTCAATGCTCAAGATAGATAGGAAATGCAATGAGCTGACAAATGACAAATGGTAAATGGTAAATGCGACAAGGCTCAATAGAGAAAAAATTCACACTAGGGAATAAAATAAATTGAATCATACTTATACATTCCAATAGAATTTAGGTTGGATTTCACACATGTACATTGTACATTGTACATGACATTTCCATTGAAAAAAATCGAGTCAAATCTACACTGAACTTACCCTATAGGTTCCGAGTCTGGAGCAATTCGGCAAATGATCCCTCTAATCAACAAAAAAAGGAGGAAAAAAGATGATGTTACAAACATATGTGTAGATTATAGATTGTAGATGGTAGAAAACGCAAAAAAATACGTTGTCATGCAGAGTTTGGATTCTGGAATGTGGGATCTGCACGGTAGAGTGTGCAATAACTTTGAATAAATTGGAAAGATTTTGTCCGACTCGGACTTGTATTTGGATTCGGATTTAGATTTAGATTTTGAACATACCGATCTGGACTGCATTTGCCAGTGACAGGGTCAGGGTCAGCCATTTTTATGTAGGGAGGTTCTTCTAAAAATGCAATTTTTAGATGAAACTTCTCAGGAACTCCATCCGGCGGCTTGTGAGAATATCCCGGCCATATAATATCTATGTACACCAAATAAATCAGACACAAAATAGTAGTTTGTTTAAAAGACTGGGAATTCCTTCCAATAAAAATACCACAGGCTATTTTCAATGATTTTCAATTTTCGAATTTTCGCATTTTCGAATTTTTGGCCTTTGTAACTTTTGTTTAATTTGTTTTATTTACCTTTGATGTCCAGCTGTGTTTGACCAAGTTTCCAACTTTGCCACACACCAATCTATTCCAAGTAAAACAAAGGACAAGATGCAAAAGAAATTAGTCAAAATATTATTTATTATTTCCCCTTATTTTTAGTATTTTCTTTTGCGCATTACAATTTGAAATTTCAATGACATGCAGTTGAATTCTTATGCAGTAGAAAGTAAAATGAACCCGATGATAATTTATCTGTATAACATGTACGTTTAGGGTTCTCTTGTAATTTAAAGTTGGTCGTTGGTCGTTGGTCGTTCTTTAAAGTCACGATAATATAAGTGCATTAAAAGTAAATACAAAGAGTTTCGGTTTAGTTTAGTATTTGGCTTTGCTTTTTCTCTAGCTTTTGGTTTTGGTTTGGCTTTATCACGGGAAATATTTAAATGTGACTCTTTAATATCTCCTTCATAGCTCATAAACTTGACTGTTGAAGATAAAAGATAAAAGACGAAGGATAAAATTGTACAGTAAAAATTGAATTAACAAGCGGACTGTGGTTTGTGCCTTGTGGTTTGAGATATGTATAATGCATAATGCATAAGGTATACTTTGTAATACTTCCCAGGAACAAGTTTTGTTCTCCTTCCGCTTAACAACTTTCTTATTCCTGGACAAAAATGTTTCACACTTGCTTCTGATTTAATTGTGTTAAGTGTGAATTTATGTAAAAGTACTCAAAACTCAAAAACTCCAAAACTCAAAAGTATGCAAATGATTGCCTAAAAAGATAACGAGAGAGACAAAAGACAGCAGACAACTTGGAGAACAGAATAGAAAACTAGTAACAGCAGCAGCAGCAGCAGTAGCAGTAGGAGACAAAGATATAATTTTCGTAATTTAATTTCGGCACCAGAGCTTCTCTTCATCATGTAAAATGTAAAATATAAAATGCAACATACAAAATAGAACATGTACAGAGCGGATATGTCCATAGTCCACAGTCCATACTTCATACTTGATAATACTTGAGATACTTTATACTTTACAGCAGACACCACATTACAAAAGTAAAAGGAGAGAAAGTTGGTCTGGATTTTGCCTTCATATTAAAAATATCCAAAAGCCAGTGTACACTACATACGAGTACATGTATACGAGATGTGGATTGTAAATTTTGAATAGTGACGGCTGGATGAATGAGACCCAAGTTGACGACTTGGTGAAGAGTGAAGAGTGAAGAGTGGAGACTGATACTGGCGACAATATGTCAAAGAACTTCACCACGTTTATGTTTTATGTGATGTTTTGTTTTCCGTCTAAATATGTATGTATTCTACCCTCGAAATTCTACACTCTACACTCTTCACACTTATAAATACTTGCAGATTCCAGCTTGCAGATGTATGATATGATATTTATACGACTGGCGGAAATCTTCATTAGAGGAGACCACTTTGAAACCATAAAACATAAAATCCATGCATAAACAAAAACAGTCAACACTCAACACTCCACACACCAACTTTTATACAATTCACAACTCACAGAAACAAAATACAAAACACAAAACACAAAACACACCACAGACAACAACAAAGTGTAATCATAACTACTGAGCTCAACACAACAGAAGGAAAGAGAAGAGAGCACAAGTGTTGTGTTGAGTCTACTCCGACATTAGGCGTTCTTTCAAAACCTGAACAACTTTTTGCTCGTTTTTGCATTCGTCTTTTCTCCTGCTTCTGAATTCTGAACTGTGAATAGAAAATGGAGAATGGTAAATATTAATAATAAGGGAGATGATGCTATAATAGTTTTCCGTTCTTTTGTCACATGGTTTTACAAATGTACTTTGGCTTTGGAGTTTTTAGTTGTTGTAGTCCCTCTTTCATTCATTCAATCTCAATCTCAGACTGACAGTGAGCATTCTTATTTCTGATCGGAATCAGAATGAAATTGAAAAAGAGAGAGACATCTTAAATTTGAAAATGACTTTGTTTAAAAAGAAGTGTGTATATATTTACATGTTTTAGCTCATATTTCTACTTTATTCTACAATACACAAGACAGTCAAAATTCCTCTGATTTACTCATATAATAATCCACAAGGAAGGATTTTCCTTCAACTAATTTAAATTTTATCACAAAAACACACTCACTCACACCCATAAATCTTTTGTATTTTCCAATTTCCATTTCCGTAATTCCTCATTCGAATCCATAAATTCCTTGTTTTCTACAATCTAGAAATTAAAACAGTGACTGAATTTTTATGTGTAAACTCAAAACTCAAAACACGGTAAAATGTAAAATTGAAAACTTGTCCTTTGTATGTAAATTATCTATTGTAATTGAAAATGTAGAGTTTTGAGTGAAATTCAAATTCAAATTCCAAATCCGTATGACTTATTCAGTTAGAGATAAAGAGAGAGAAGGTTTTGAGCATACAGATATTGAGAACATCTTTAAGCCGGAAATGTTGTGCGTGTTTTTGGTTAGTTTGTGAGTTGGGACAGGAAATTGTAGGAAATGGAAAGGAAGCAAGAACATGTCACCTTCGGAGGAGATGAGAGATGAGTGAAATATAAAGTATCAAGTATGAAATATGAAAGGAATTTTGTGTACAATGTACATTGTACATTTTACATAATACATAATACAGAGTCAATGCTCAGTGCTCAAGGCTCAGTCAAGCGGCGGCTTCAGAATTCTGAAGTTCTCCATGAACGAATATTCATATACATTATACATGTGTGTTTAGAATCTGGATTCTAGTTTCTAGACGTGTTCTACTGCCCTTGAATCTTGAATCTATTCCCATAAATGTAATCTGTCATAGTATTAAAAACTATTTATCACCGCAGATCACTCTTACATAATATTCCACAGCACTTTACTTTGTTTGTTTATCCCTTTGAAGATAATACCAAAGGTCCTTGTTGTTATGTACAGTGTACAGTGTACAGTGTACAGGACATGTACAAAAAAGAGAGGAGAAGGACAACACAAAACACAAAATACACACATGGTGCATGAGACATGAGGCATGACAAAATCCTATTTGAACATTATTCCTTTTGAGTTTTGAGTTTTGAGTGATTTAATATGTGCATTTTCTACAGTTAGACTTGACTTGGATTTGGACTTGAGCCATCATTTGAATATATGCGTACATGCTAAAATACCGAAATGATTCCTCATGGTTTACTCAATTTATTACCCTCGTTCTCGTTCCTTTCTGTTACAAGTTACAAGTAAAACTGCAAGAATAATGTACAATGTACATTGTACATTGTACATGTATGACGTCACCAGAGCACTAACACTTTCATCTTGTCTCCCTTCTCCTTCGAATAAATTCACATATTAAGAGCAAAAAGATGGACGATGGAGAGCAATTCAATGTACAATGTACAGTATAAACATGATGATTTAATATAAAAGCATATGCTAATAAAAGCATTAGAAATACTTGTACAATGTACAATGGATATACGAGATATACGTAATACGTAGGCACGGACAAAGAAAGAATTAAATTTATGACAAATAAATAATACCATGTACAATGTACAATTCACAGTGAACAATACATTCTATAAAATAGGAGAAAAGAATAAAAGTATTAACTCTAGTTTATTTTGTAGTGAAAGCATTCTTGTCAAAAACCATGGTAGACATTATACACATGAGCACTGAGTACTTTCAAAATGAAAAGAGACTCCGAATCCTGCACAAGAAATACATGGTAGAAAAAAACAATCTGAATAAAAGTTGGAATTGGAATTGTAGTTGGACTTGGAGTTGGAGGAAAAAGTCCAAGTGTAGAAATTATAATTTAATATTTTTATGCATTTCCTTTTTTTGTTTCCTCTAAAAACTCCTCTCACACTTTTTCATTTCAGTCTTACAGTTTTCAGTGTATTTTAGTGTATCAGTGTATTAGGTGTTCGGTTTTTAGTATTCAGTATTCAAAGATGAGATGGAAAATGAAATTTGTTCAAAGATGGATTGAAAAATGTAAGATGTAAGAGAAAAAACAGGGGAAAGTGGA
This sequence comes from Sminthurinus signatus, assembly GCA_019776565.1. NCBI lineage: Eukaryota > Metazoa > Arthropoda > Collembola > Symphypleona > Katiannidae > Sminthurinus > Sminthurinus signatus. Next base: position 87,751 of record JABASP010000010.1, on the reverse strand, counting down.
GAAAATCCTACAGAGGAAAACATAGGGAAAGAAAAAGAAGTTGGAATTGGAGAGAAAATCTCTGGACACATTTGGACAGGACGTTTAGAGTGTGAGTTTGTCCTAGTAAAAGGATGTCTTAGCTTTTTTCTTTTTTTGTTGTAGTAGTCGACACAGGGTAGAATCTGCACATGCACACTTCTCAAAAGAAGAGAAAAAAGGAAGTAAAAATCAGAAAGTGAGGAGAAGAAATGTCATCGTCATACTTTATGGAGTAGGGAGTGAAAAGTAGCAGTGGCATTGGAAGTACAGGAAAAAATACATCCATGTACAATATACAATCTACAGCGTAGAATGTTCATATGTTCATCCATTCACGATTCACATTTCCCATGGAAGAAAATAGCAAGTGAATTTTACAGGAGAATAAGGAAGAGGATTGAAGGAATACAATAATAAATCAAAATGTGACAGGGCGACAAAAACTTGTACACTGTGCACTGTGCACTTTGTGTACGCTCAACTCCACTTCCAACTCCAACTTCAACTCGAGCTCCATTCCTTCTAGTTTCTAGTTGAAGAGAAAGTCAGTTGAGATTTATGTGAGGAACACCTGTAGTCATCTCTTGTACAATTTGCCATAAATAAATTTCTTGACTGTTGTTGTTGTTGTTCCTGTTGTCCTGTTTTATATTTATTTAAACTTTGCTTGATTTTCAACTGGAACTGGATCTGGTACTGGAACTGGAACTGGGCAAAAAGGAGAAAGGAGAAAAGCTTCTTTCTCTCATTTACTCTCAGCTAGTTTTAGTTTCTCAAGGTACTCAGTCTCATTTTCATTCACTACTAGTTGAAACATACGTGTATTTTCCCACTCTGTCCCTTGCATCTTTGCAGTTTTATATTTGTATCCTCCAGACTGGAGAATGGAGACTGGAGACTCGGGGAAATCCAAATCCAAGTTTATACAACTGCTCTCCTAAATGTGCATGAAAACATCATCACATACAATATCCACTGTACTTTGTACACTGTACACTTGAATATCACAGTTACAAACTACATACTAAACTCTTGTTTTTCAGCTCCCTGAGAAAACTTCATCAGTCAAAGTTGTCAGCAACCCGAGACTAACAAATGATAAACTAACTGTTAAAGTGAACAGGACAGGACAATACAGAACAACACAACATAACGCACTACATGATATGATGGTAGTACTAAACATTAAACACTAAACACTAAAAACTTCTTGTCTGTAGTCTGTACTGTCTTCTCTATGTAAATAAATTATGGCCCGTACGCCAAATTCATTCTCTCTCACACAGTTTAAATAAACAGACTGTACCATCATCTACTTAAGAAACATGAAAGATGGTATTATTTCACACATTAATTTCCTCCCTAAAACAATGAGAAATTCAAAGCTAATATCTTCTGCCTACTATCAAGTATCAAGTATGAGCAAGTATGAAGGAGAATTCTGGCTAAAATATTTACATATGTTTACACTATACTTTCACATGTACATACTTTTGTTGTATAGTGTTTTAAACAATAAGTAAGATCATAATGATAATGATAATGATATGATAATGATTTAGTGTAAAGCTTGAGTAAACCACTAAATCTAATCGTGTCAGAATTGAAATATATACTATGTATTATGTATCTTGTATATATTAGCTTTCACGCTTTGTTTTATTAATTTAATGACTAATAATAATAATAATGATAATAATAATTATGAGGATGAAAATTGGAAATGTGACTATTAAATTATCTACAAAATGTACTACGTATTATACTTATATTTGTCTGTATAATGTACATAATATAAATTTAATTGTAAGTGAAAAGTATGCTGTATAAAAGCTGAAGCTGAAACTGAAACTGAAAATTGAAAAGTATCTAGTTAACTAAGAATATCTGGCAAGATTCAATTATATTCGTTGAAAACAAAAGATAGTAGAGGAGAGTGAAAAAGAGAAAGGAGAGAAAGTGGAGTAGAAAGGCTGGGTAGACAGAGTAAAAGCCAAAACAATAGAGATGTGCTAAGAGATTCTGTGAATAAGGGAGGAGAGAGAGAGAGAGAGGAGAGGAAGCCATTTGATGATTAATTGAATAATGGGAGAAAGGAAGACGAATAGAGCCTAGAGAAACTAGAGAAACTGGAGAAACTGGAGGCAGAGAAGAGGAGAAGAGGAGAAAAGGACACAAGTGGAGAGTGAAGAGAGGAGACTGTGGAGACTGAAGACTGGTGAGCGAGCAAAGCCAAACTAATGAGAAAGTGAACATTCTCAATTCTCGATTCTCAACATGCACACTAGAAAACTAGAAGCGGTAGAGGAGTTGGACATGTTTCATGTTTCATCCTCCAGTGTGTAATATATGACACTAGACTTGGACACTAAAGAGTAGAATCCAGAATATTATAGAGTGTACAGTGTACAGTGTAGAAAGTAGATAGAACATGTGTGTGTGTGTGTGTGTGTGTGTGGAAAATGGGAAAGGGGATTGACTAATGACTAGTGTCACTTGCCTGTTCCCAGACGAGTTGTCTATCGGATACACCCGGTCGGAGATTCATAATCTGAAGCTCAACAGACTTGAGTGTGTTCTCCTGCTCGAATTTTAAAGATGGTTTGGATGAGCCCGCATCAAAGTCAATGGTAACATTCTTCAAGTAGCGGAAGAACCGGTCACCCACCGCCCACTTTGCTGTCTCTCCAAGGCCCTCACAACTCAATGAGGTGGACAGCTTGAGTCCCGCATTTTCCGGATCATTATAAAAAGCCTCCACACCCTGAGAAAAAACACGGAGGACGGAAAATATCTCCGTCTTTAGACTCTCATACGACGTGTTGAAGTGGACACCTGGGAAAAAATAGAAGAAAAAAGAGAAAAAACAGAGAAAAGTCAAGAGAAAAGCAAAAAGCAAAAATCTAATAGTATAATAAATACTTGAAACCATTAATATTTACTATTACTATTCTTATTTATTTATTATTATTTCATTTTTCTTACCTAGCATTCCAACGGGAAAAGCGGCTTTTACACTTTCTGGAACGGAACCTGAAGAGGAAGAGGAAGCTGAGGAAGCAGCGGATGAGGAGGAGGAGGAAGCAGAAGAGGAGGACGATGACGATGCTACTGATGCAGATGACGAGGAGGATGAGGAGGATGAAGAGGATGACGATGTTGAGGAGGAAGGTGGTGCAGTGGGGGAGATAGTGGGAGCGTCCAAATTGTCACCAATGACACTCTGTGTGGATATCCAAACGTAGTTGGAACCCGTGAGTCCCAGTTCTGTAGCAAACCCGAGGATGGTCTTGGCCTCCTCTCGAGTACAGTACAAGAGGAGGATCCGAGCTTCTGAACCCACGAGCTGTTGCAAATCCTTCTTCATCACCACCATCACAGTGGCAAGAGTAATAAATTTAAACTCCTGATTCTCATTTATCTCATCTCGGACAGCTTGGACAAAATCATCATGGCCAGCAATCTGACTCGTCACGATGGCAAATTGATGCCAGTTGTAACGGACTAGAATTGTCAGCATGGCACGAGCTTGGTGATTCACACTTGGAGCCAACTGGAGGATCAGCTCCGCTGCACTTGCTCTCTAAATTCGAGAAAGAAAGAAAGAAATCATTTTAAATATATGCATTAATTCAAATTAAATTAAAATTATGTAACTGACCATGTACAATGTAAAATGTATCTAGAATCGTGTTTTGTACATGACATAATTTTTCCAATAACAATTTGAATCTCTTATTTTTACAATTTATCCATAAATCTATATATTTTTATCTTTTTGGCTTTCTTTTCTCGCAACCACTGTACATTTTGTTCTACACTAGACAATAAAACGGCCAACTTTTTCTTCCAATTCTGTATTCGGCTTGCTTTGTCATAACTTGACCTTGATTCTTGGTTGTTCTAGGTTTTGCTGCTATGAAGTCACCTCTATTCTGTACATTGTTCAAGTTTTCACAATTTTATACATGGATTTTGAATTTGGTAGGTTAGGTTAGGCATCAAAAGTCTTCTCTCATCTTTTGTTCAATATATTTTGTAAGTACTTTATATTTATTGAACTACTTTCTCTCTCGATTCTGAGTTCTGGATTCTGGATTTTATTAGACATTTTTGTACAATGAACATTGATCATGCATCAAAATGCATATTATGTGTAAGAAATTCTTTTAGAATTTTTAACTGATGGATCGAGTGTTAATCTCGAGTTGTTTTGAATGAATTGAAGATTGATAAGGTTGAATTTGTACTTGTAATCTCGCATTCATACATATCAAATATCCAATATCCATGTCAAGTCGTCCCATGTTATTCCATCCAATTTATTTTACAAGGGAGTAAAAAAGTTTCTCGCACTTTTGATAAGAGTGATAGCTTCTAGTATCAAGTATCCAGTGTCTACTAGTACCAATACGAATCATGGGATAAAAGTGCTGTGTCTCCATTTCATCATGTATACATGATGAGAAAACTTTTAGAGTGGAAAATGAAGAAAGTAGAAAGTTTGGTGTTTTACTTTATACTTTATACATGATATTGTACATAGAGATAGATAGATAGATAGATTTATTTGTACCTACTACGCATTTATCAATCTATTCCTTACATTACTCATCACAGAACAGAACAGAATGAGTATAATATAATGCACAAGTATTATAGAGCTTGAGAAGACAAATTCAGATTTGGATCAAGAATCTCCAATTGTCCAATATATTATAAGCTACACTTTACAGTTCATATATATAAGATAATAATATATCCTTGGCGTCTTTGGGTCTTGAGTCTTGAGTCTTGATCCTTGGTAAAATATTAGGATTTAAGTTGACATGATCTTTGACCTTTGCCTTCTTGGTAAAAGTAAATCACAGTCATCTTTCTAAATGACGGTTCTCTTTCCACACAGTCCCAGCACTAGCGCCAGTGTGAAATGATATACCTAATTGTCTCTGCTTATACATCATACATCATACATACACTCGCTGTCCGTTCTCAGTGTTCAGTGTTCAGTGTTCAGCCACCCAGTCAATGCCATTGTCATTGATTTCGGTTCATTGGGTAAGAACTCATGTGGAAGAGTGACGGGGAAAGTATTTTTAACCCATCATCGAGGCTTTTAACTTTTATGTGTACACACAAAGCATAAAGAGTAAAATGTAAAGACAAAAGTAGAACAGGAAAAAAAGATTGTTGAGGAAGGACAGTTTTTATTATAGTTTGATTCAGACCAATTACAATTTACAATGTAGTGATAAAGTTAAAAATTGGAAGCCCTTTGAATGATTTAGTAATCATTTTATCAACAATCAACAGCTAGATTTAGATTTAGGTTTCCATTCAAGTTAGTAGGCTTTCATATTATACAATTTTTGAGGGAAAGAATGAAGAATGCCTGTATGGGGAAAAGTGGAGAATGAGAAGTTGAGAAGTGTCAATACTGATTCACTTTCACTGACTCGACACTTTTCATTCTTTCTTTCTTCATTTCAAAGTTCCTTGTTCAAAGTTCACAGATCAGTTTACTTTCAACTTTTGAGCTCTACATTCTACACTCTAGATTCGTGTAGAGTTTTTGCTCTGTAGGTTTTCGTCAGTCTAGAATCTAGAATCTAGAGTGTAGTTTTGGATTACTACAAGTCTGAACTCAGTTCCATCATCTTTAATTTATTTTTCATTATCCCACTTTCAACTTTTGTCTGTCAACTGATATTAAAATGGTAATCAAATGTTAATATTTCCAACCTTGACCAACTTCTCATTTTATTCAAAAAATATTGATGCATGTAGTATGTAATCATTTTAGAAATAATAAATCTTTTTAAAGATACGGATTCATCAGATTCAATTAGGTGCCTGTTCAAAATTTGCCATTCATACGATAAAAAGGTTCACAGCTAAAGAGCTACGGAAAGGAATTGAACTGATGTGAGAAATATCATAGAAAAACAGAAAGAGAAAAAGAGCGAAAAAAAGAAAAGGAAAGCTGCTCAGCTGTTTTTCTTTATTTTACGACTGCCGTCTGCCTTCACTCCTCAAATTTATGGAACATTTTATAGAAAAGGAGACTTTTCAACTCAAACTTTTCATGTGCCTAATCGTCCTTTAAATTGAAGAAAAGTTGATGTGTCAACTCTCTTTTCTCGGTCTGTTCTCGGTCTATTCTTGTGTGCTTCTTTTGTGCCTGGAGTCTTGCACTGCATGAGCACTGTGTTGATGGGATAATGGCCATACTTTTTACTCTCCTTTATTTATTCGATTATTTTCCTACAACAGTATGATAAAACCTGTACTGTGCACTGTGCCCTGTACATTGTAAATTCAACAAAGAACGAGTTTATATTGTCCTCATAGAAGGATACGGATTTGGCATAAACCATTGTGCATTTTGTATTGTGTATTGTATATTGTACATATGGCATTCAAAGGAGACTTCATGCTGTTTCCTAGCCAGTCTAGTCCATCAAGGTAAATTTTATGATTTTTCATCCTCCTCTGCTTTACTTTTTTGACCATGTGAATAGTGGATAGCTTTTGATGCTACTTTCTATTTGTGTTATTCGCTCCACTCCAAACTTCAAACTCCAAACTCCAAACTTTCCCCACTTTTCCCAGTTTTTTAAAAGAAAGAACAATAAACAATAAGGCATTTGTCTATTGTCGGTTGTCTGTTTTTTCAGCACTCTCTTTCTAGGCTTACATTAAAACCATTTCCATTCCCATTGTAAAGATAGATGAAGAGAGAATATTAGAGCATTCCCAAATATTGATTTTCGATTTTGATTTTTTTTTCTTCATTGCCTATTGCATCCAGCCCACAGCACAGCATCTGTAGGAGACTAGGGCAAACGGTCCACTTAAATATAATGGCTCATACTCATATAGCTACATTCTATGTATATTTTATACTCTGTGCTTCATATCATGATATGAATGCGGGATACATTTATCAATACATAATACGTAATACAGTTTTTACATTTATAAGTAAAATACTCAACTAGAGTATAAAACGTAATATCAGTATTGTAGAATGCAGAATGGAGAATGTGAACAACTTTGAAGCTCCAGAGTTTGTAAAATAATTTGCAATTTTTGGAAAATCGCAAGTCATGCATAAAATAAAAAAAGATGGGAGGAAAACTTCATACGAGATACTGAGCATAATAAAGACAGATACAGATGCAGATACAAAGACAAGGACAACGACAGCGTCAGCTTCTGTGTAGTTATAGACAACTGAGGCAGAAGAAGATGCAATTCAACTATCGCCAATTTATCCAATATCCAATCCATACATCTACAACGTACCATAGCAACTGTAGTAACTATAGTTATCCACTACACGCCATATGGAAAAATTGTAAATGCACAGAGACTCCATGGGAAAACATGTAACGTTTTAATAAATATGTTGTATGTTGAAGGCACTGGCACTTCTGCTGTACTGGATTTTGGATTTGCGTGTGTCAGTTGAACGTTGAACGTTGAACATAAATCCATGAAAGTTGAGTCACATCTATAGATAGATAAAGGAGGCTGATCTAGTAGAATGGAACATTTACAACATGTACGGTGTGTTTTGTTTCTATCTAGTGTCTACTATCTACATGCAGCTCCATCGCATAGCATGGAACATAGAACGTGTGGAGTGTAGAGTGTGGACGTTGGTTTCTAACGGATATTTTCCAGAAATAGAGAAAAATATCAATTTTATCCACGCTCCATGTTCCATGCTCCATACTCAATCCAGCAAACTATCCAATAATAATAATAATATGGCATGATATAATACAGCAATCATCTATCCTCCGTCCATAACATATTGTAATATGGTATTATGTAACATAATATATACAGTAGAATGTAGCTTCATTTTACATTCTATATTCTATATAAGTATTCTGTTCTATTATATTGTATTATTATTATTATTATGCTTGGCTGGCGGATTGAATTGAAAGGGAAATTCAAAATTACCCACGTTTCGGCATCCACTTCAACTCCAGCTTTCATTCTACATTCCACATTCTAAACTGTACTGAATCAGAGTTTGATACTTGCATATTCATACTTTCTACATTACACATGGTTTTATAGTACATTTATTTTTGTACATATAGTCATCATGAGTCGTCAGTCATTTGGTGGTTTGGTCGCTGATCGCCCACAGTCACAGTCACAGTCACAACCGTATCATGAAAATAAACCTCGTTTATTCAAAACCTCCCAATGACCAAGAGTAGACCAAACTGAGTACAACTGAACTGAGTTGAATTGAGTTGGGCTTTGAGCTTTGAGCCTTTCATTATTCCATAACGATCATGAATTAGAGATTTTGACCCGTGTCAAAGCTATGATATTAATTCATATGCATACTGCACACTGTACATTCTGTAAACGCTTGGCCTATTCAAGCCTTAATCACATAAATAAATAAATAAATAAATAAGGGTATACTTGAATCTATTATAAATCAAATATATACATAAATAAGTACAAAAAAGGAAATGGAAATGCTCCCGAGTCCGGAGCTTGAATATAAATAGATATTTATAGAAATGCCTACACATTTACGACCACTTTCATCTCTGCTATGATCTGTTTACTCATTTATTTTGTATTCATTCATGTTAAGTCAGCCTACACTTTCAACCTCTACAAGATGCAAGAGTAGGTTTTACGATCCAATAATTGGATTTTCCATCACATGAATCATATACAAAATACAAATTCAAATTCAAATTCAGATTCCAATTCAATTTACTTATGTATTTAGTTGATAAATTTTCAACGTAAATGCGTGCACGTGTGACATTTGATATTTTCTGTATCTGTATTCTGTATGTATGAACAAGGAACAATGAACAGATTTACAGAGCTGTACAATATTTATGATTTCCTTAACTTTTGGTATACTATCTTCAAAACATGGTAATGGCTCAGATGGAATATTATGGACAATGGGCAGTGAACGGTCATGAATTTTACTATGGAAACCATACTTACTGAAGAAAAAACTTGAAATGAGGACATCTTTTTTCCCCATTATGAGAGGGCTTTTAGAGCCAAAGCCAAGCTCAAGTAAAAAGAAGAGGAAAAACATAATAATGGAATATAAAAAATATACGGAGGCGTATGAGAGTACGACAATGACATGGAAAATGACAACGACAACGACTAGAGTTGTGCTTTTTCTGGATTTACAGATACGTATTTACGTGAGTGAATTACTTCAAGTATGAAATACATAAAGTATGTAGAATAGCTCAAGTAAGAGGGAGAGGTAGAGGGAGAGCGAAAGTGAAAGTGAGAGAAAGTGGAGGAGAGAGGAGGATAAGAGCATAAATGTTTGGGAAGGATGAGACAAGAAGATAGCAACGCATCCAACATGGAACATGTAATGTAATGTAATGTTCTGTTACTCATGTATGAGAAAACTCAAGTGGGAAATACATGGAAAATCTCCTTTCTTTTATTGCTTCAGTATCTCTTTCTCGATTCTAGATACTAGATTCTAGATTCTGGATTCTGGATCCTCGACTCTCAATGCTAGTCTCTTTTCTCCATGTACAAGTTGCTCCTTCCCTTGTCTTCTCAAGTGAAAGAAAAGGAGAAGAAAAGTGGCCAGTTGTATTTGGTTGGAAGTTTGACTGTGTCTAAGTAAAGTGTAATATGTAGAATGGAGAAAGAAGAATGGAGAATGGAGAAAGTAGAAAGTAAAAGGTACAGTAGAGAGAAAGAAGAGAAAGTAGAGAGTTTACAGTTTGCGGCTTGAGTTGTTCTTTAAGGCAACTTCCTTATTCACTCACTCCTTTGGAGTTCTACTTGTACTTGTACTTGTAGTAGTTCTAGGAGTAGCTGTTGGAGAGCAGGAAGAAGAAGAAGGAGAAGAAATAGAGAGAGTGGAGAGTTGGAGAGGGGATGAGGAGGATATTGTTTTCTATTTTCGGTTTGGAGCTCAGAGATGAGAGCGCATAAATACCATTTATTACACTTGAGGACATTTGTATTATGGTAGATTCTTCCTCCTTCCATCCTTCTATGCATTAAATGCTCACTTCACCGTGAATGAGGAGAGGATCGATAACTTTCTCCACATGTAGCTACAACTCTTTTCCCTACTTTCTCCTTCTCCTTCTCACTAGTCACTAGTCACTAGGGTTGCATATGCACAATGTACAATCTTCTCTCTCTCTCTCTTTTCTAGTTTCTACTCTATTACAATATTATTACTATAAGAGAATTAGTTGTTCGAGTGTGTTGTTCTTGTTCTTGTCAAAGCAAAAACAAAAGCAAAAGCAATGAGTATTGAGCATTGAACATTGAACATTCTCATGTGTATACTTATATCCATGGATATTTCCCTTTACAAACCTACTGTAGGAAGTTGATCATATCAACATGTATGGATTTGTGATATGCACATCACACGACTTTTCTTGCCCTCTCGTTTCCTCTGTTGTTTGCTTCCCTTTGAGTTTTGAGTTTTGAGTTGAGTTGAGACTCAACTCGGGTTTATGTTTCCGGAATTAAATATCGTACGCTCCCCGCATCATCCTCCTACATTCTTGATTCTTGATTCTTGATACTTTCTACATTCTACTTTCTACTTTCTACATGAATGTGTAGACAATTCCTGTTTGTAGATATTCCAACTATGTCTACAGTAGCTTTTGTAAAGTTTGTTCTATTCGAAATAATATGCATATTGAAATATAGGATCAACATTCAAAATCATCCCATATTAAAATGGGAACTGTAGGTTTTAGATTGTAGATACTTGTGTCTCGAATTTTGTGTGTTGTGTACACATTACACATGTTTAAAGGCTGGAAGCTGGAAGTGTCTAACCGTCTAACACGATTGACGAGAATAACAGCAAGCGTAGAAAACATTCAAATAGTTATGATTACTCCAAATATAAGGGTGTAGTATATTATTTGAATGTATACATTTTGTCCATAATACATTTGTGAACGGAAGTTGAATGGAGCATTTTAAAATTTAACCTTTGCACTTTGAAACTAAATCAAAGTTTACTACTTCTGGTTTCTGGTAGGTTCTAGGTTCTGTTTTAGACTTTATTATAGTTTTTTATTTTTAGATGTAATCATGTAAAATTCTAAAATTCAGGATAGAGGATAAAAGCTCGTGTGCATGTAAAATGTAAAACTTTCCTGTCCAGTGTTTCTTGAAATAGAATGTGTTATAAAATGTGCTTACTCGTAGCAGACCGGAATTATCTGCATTCCACGCAATCACTGGAATCCCTTTAAAGAAACAAAAAATATTAAGAAATTGAACTTGAGTTTTTTTGAAGGTAGTTAAATGTGCAATAGAATAAGTAAAATTTCAAGTACAAGGGAAATTTAAAGTTTTTTGATTGTTTTTTATTCTTGTACCTAGGTATCCCGCCAGTTGTAGAAAATATTGAGATGCAGCTGTACTTCTTCCATACAACTCTGTATTCGTCAAGTATAAAATTGCAGAAACATTTTGACTCAGGAACTTTTCACACAGGGAATCCAGAATATCTGAAACAGACAAAAAAATCAAATATGAAAAAACATATCAATAATCAATACAAAAGCCCATAAGAATAACAATGCTGAAATATCACAGGTATTAGGAAAGATAATTATAATTTTGTATACTAGCTAATTATCAATTATCATTCAAAACTTGTAAAACTTTCATGTGTTTAATATTCCATAAATTTTTTTGTGTAACTGTCGTTTACACAGTGCCATTAGATAATAAATAAAATACACAATGTGAAATGTGCATTTTTATAGAAAGGAAAGAATGTTTTATTTATATGAAAAAAAGAGCTGTTCATTTTTCAATTTCCACTTGTAGTTTTCTTCAGGATCTGGATCTTGCTCTTCTGTTACTACTAATACTATTGTTGCAGTTTTTTGGCCTCTGGTTGTGTTCTGGCTCACCATAAATCCACAAATACATACAACGGAATCATAGAAATGAATAAACATCCACAGGAGATAGAAAGATATTTTGATGCATCCAAGATCCAAGGAACTTTCACTTGGGACAACAGGAAAAAGGAGAAAGGAGCATCAGCTGTAGCTGTAGCTGTAGATAGGAGAAATGTAGTACGGAATAAGATATGTATGGATAGAAGGATGGATGGAGAGGATGAAGAATAAAGGATAAAGGATGAAGGATGATGGGTATCATTGTAAGCACGAATTCAGATAATTTGACGGGATTCCTAATTCCTAATTAATCCAGGGATGTACAACGCACAAAGTACATGGTGAATGGCTCATGGTGAATGGCTCATGGTGGTAGTGATGCTACTTGGATGGTAGTTGAGGGAAATGTAGCGTTATGAACTCAATCGAGTTCCCTCCTCCTCTTACAACTGTTACTCAAACCATCCATCCAACATCCAACAGCCAACAACTAACCTTCTCGTTCTCCTTTCTCGTTTTTCCTTTCTCTTCTACTTCACTTTCACTTTCAGTTTTCCCTCCCTTTGTCTTTCATTCTGTGGGTCTGGCTCTTTGTACATTCACCATTCCCCATTCACCATGACTGGATGAGTACGAGTGTCTCTAGAAAATGTTGAGGATTTCGGCAAAAGAGAGGTCTACATTCATAGATGCATAGATCTATGGATGGATGAATGAGGATACTGAATGGTGAATGTTGAACGGTGAATAGTGGACGAGACGCTGGAAGATAGAAGAGTGGAAGGATTGGCGTGGCGCGGAGGAAATAGAAAGCCTCTGGATATTGAGAACGTGACCTGGTAATGAATCGAGTGGGGACGGAGGAGAAAAAGAGAGGAAATTTGCATGACTAAAAGAATTGCTCCTTTTACTTCTCCTCCTTGTCCAATGTTCAGTGTTCAATGTGCAATGTACAATCTAGAATCTAGAATCTAGAACGTACGAATGTATTATTTCCAGTTTGATATCTAGAATTTAGAATTTGGAATCTAGCATCTAGCATGTAGTATCAAGTGCGTAATATTATACATCCAACAGCAAAATCCAAAATCCAGTTGATGTGGATGGAAAGATAAAGGGAAATGGAAGAGATGACGACTACTAAAATAATAGCAAGATTATATCATTTTCTGCATCTCTCTCTGTTTCTCTCTCTTTCCTCTTTCCACCATTTCCTTTATCTCTTTAGCCTTTAGGGACTTTGCCTCAATATCTCTATCTACAATGATATAAAAAGATACCATAACAACACCAAATAATAATAATAATAATAATACTAGTAATACTAATGTACCAAAAATAAATTCCTAACCGTTTTCATTTTCACTCATCTCTTTTTGTCTAAAAAGATGAAAGTCTAGTAAACTAGCACTCTGGCCAATTTCCTCTTTGGTTCACTTTCAATTTATTTCAGTTGTACATGTTTGCACTGGGGTTTTGCATTCATTGTACATTGTACATTTCTAGGTGTACGATGTAAGACGTAAGATGTGTGGATGTATAATACATGGCTCTATTTACTTATGTAGACTTGTTACCATAATTGTTCGGGACTTTGAGTTATATTATTTGTCGCTGTCTTGATTGAAACGGACGGAAACGGAAGAGTGTAAAGCAGGCAGAAGAGAGAAAGAGCTATAGAATAGACGAGACGAGGCGAGGAATAGACAAATAAATACATCCTCGTATTCCGCTTTCTTCTTTGCATGTACTTCCGACCCAACTCCAACTTTAGCTCCAGAGTTCTAATTCTAGTTCTAGTTCCAGTTCCAAAGCCAGGGCCAGCTCCTTACTCAAATTGACATTGCTCGCCAGTCTAATCATGAACTATGGATTAAAATCCTTGAGGGAATTCTTAATTCTTTCTCTCCATCCATCTAAATACACATGTACACTGTACATTGTGCATTATACATGCAACTCGACCCTTTTACTCCGCCGCAGCAAACATGCCGCTGTAACCAAACTAAACCAGACCAAACTAGACCAAACCAAACCAAGCTATTGCAGTTCATTCTCTATGCACTATTATTATTATGCATGGTACATTATATTTCATGTAAAATCCTTCCGGCAGTTTCTCGTCTCGACTACTCGCGCCTCCTCTCCATCAAGCGCTTTCTCTACTTTCCTCCTCCCTGAATTTTAAGTGGGCTTCTCATCTTTCACTTCCTCATTATAGTGCCCATTGTGTTGCTCTAATCGAAAGTCCAAAGGCTGTGGAGTATAAAGTGTAGAGTGTAGAGTGTAGAGTGTGGAGCTCACACCACACACTGTGGTCTGTGTACACAATGTACAATTTACAATCTACAAAAAGCTGTAAAGAAAAAACCCACCGCAAAATCACTGGGAAATTGAGTGAAAAAAACATGAGAGAACCAAAAATATTTTCAATTGACTTGTACATGTAGATTTAAATGTCATATCTTTTACCATACTTTTATTTGCATTTCCATTCAAGATGAGTTTCACTTGTATAATCCCCATTTTCATAATATATTTATTGTTTATGCTGTATGCTATACATTATATACAAACGTCAAACAAAATGTTTTTAATGTGACAGAAAAAAGATGTTTGGTTTGAGCAGTAATTTGAGCACAGTTAAAACTGGTAGTTGGAAACTGTTCAAATGTCCAACCTCTGAAATCTACCCAGAAATTTAACTAAAATCTAGGTCTAGAGAGAGAAAGAGAGAAAAAGAGAGCGTACAGCTAAAGAGACATTTTACACATGGTGATTGATTAATTATGATTTTATTCATCGATTCGATGCCATTTCTGTTCACCCGAATCTCAAGAATGAGATTTTTGAACCAACTTCATTAAAAACTTCTAGATCCTAGAATCTAGAATATTTTCCCCCAGATGTAGTTGACACTGGGCTGAAAATATACTTACAGGGTTTGAAATTGGAGCTTGGAATATTTGATTATTTGAAAAGTAGAACTTAATGTAATTTTTGATATTCAATACCTTGAGACTGGTCTCAAGTCTCAAGTCTCAAGTCTCGAGCTGACTTGAATTCAGAATCCTACATTCTGAATCCAGAATTCTCAATTCTCAATCCCAACTTTCCTGACTGACAATGAAGGATGAACTGGATTTATGGAGTGGAGGCGTCTGTATTTTATCACAAAGTACACGGTACAGGGCGTCGGGTGTCTGGTGTCTGGTGCTCGAGTGCTCATTGTAAAGATGTAGAATGTAGAATGTACAGTATTAGTAAAGCATGTGTGGATGTGAGAAAGGAGAAAGTACTGTGTAGGACTGTGCAAATTTGAAACCGGAGCTAAGTAAAACCGTCCTCGAGGCAAAAATCAAAGTCGCCATATGTACAATGTACAATCTACACGTGCCCCAGCACTGTATAAATACACATGTGTAAAAGTTGTGGCGTGAATGTACAATGTAGAATGGAGAGAATGGAGAAAGCGGAGAAAGTTTAGAAAGAATTTGGATTATCCGTATCTAGATGAGAACATTAAAGCTGATATATTATATCACAACGGATCGGTCGACAGCCAACAGCCAGTATGAAAAAAACCAATCCAAACCAAGCGGAGAGAGAAACACACGCACTTATATATTACACATTACACACATCTTTTTAGACATTTTTATAGATACATATCGTCTTTTCCTAATACAAACACATATAACATAGACCATACACCATACACCATGAGCCACGAGCTTTGAGCATTGAGTATTGAGCATTGAGTACTGAGTCAAGGCAAAATAAGGGACAAAAAAGCTCAAGTTGACTTTTTGGTTTTCCTACGTTTGGCGTTTGCTGTTTCTTCTCTTCTAAATGCAACCATTCAAATCCAAAATGTTTTACTTTCCTTTCCTTTTCCACTTTTCCCTAGGAAAACGAGGAAAAGCTAGAGCACTATGAGCACTGACGAAGATGTTGATGTTGATGTGGATGTGGATGTTGATTTTGATATTGATGACGCCAACAAAGAGGACCGGCAGGCCTTAAAACATGAGCGAGAAAAAAAAATAAAGTAGGTAAAGTTGACAAAGAGAAGGCCAACAAACAGGAATGAGGATGCCGATGACGAAGAAAATAAAAAGGACGGATCCATTGAAATTGACTTTGTACATTGTACATTGGATTCAGCTCCGAGAGTTCTCCATCTCATACATGTCTATCGTACTTAGCATTTAGAGTACTTACATACGCTCTTACTTTGTAGTCCATGTTGTTTACAGTACGTATACAGATATATGGTACGACTACGAACTACGACTATACGACTACCAATAAATAAGAGTCTACAAAAAAAACGTCCATTTCCTCAAGCCATCTTCTTCCTTTTCCTTTTTTTACCCATTTTTCCATCCACTTTCAATTCTCGAATTTTCCATTCTTGATTCTCTACTTCCTCAACTTTTTTGTTTCTAAAAAAAATCATGAGTTGAAAAAATAATTTTTTTTGTACCCAAAATTCCGGTATGACTACGTTTTATTGAAAGGAAAAAGTCTCAACGTAGGAAAAGAACACGTGTCTAGTGTCCACTGTCCACCATATCAACAGTCAACACCCAAGAGTTGGTAATTTAAAAGTTTCCAGGATTCGTATACCATGTGCCATGTACAAGAGGACAGACGAGGAACAAAATTAAATTCTTTCTCTTACAACTGTACAATAATTGTGTCGTTGATCGTTGCCAACTCCAACTTTGTCTATAAGCATTCCCTTTATTATTGACATGGTTAATCGTGCGTGCTCAAGTATCTTAGAAATAGGGGCGAAACTTGTAACTTTTACAAATGTGTAAGTTAAAGAGGTCTAAAAACTGAAACAATCCAAAAATTCCGAAATCTCAAAATCAAACATTGCTTTTTCAATTTCGTAAATTTAAAAAGAACAAGTCGAATCGTGTTGCGTTTAAAACGTAAAGTCTGCCAATAATTAAAACAATTCTTTTCTGCCAAGCTTTGGAAACTCCAACATTGAATAGCTGAAATGTGATTTGAGACAACTTTGATTTTATTTTTGCTCTCCAGAGTTCAAATTTTGAACAAGTCATGTTTCAATCTCTGTAATTTGTAAGTTCTTACATCATTTCTGGGATTTGTGCAAATAAAGAGTTTTTTACTGTTTGGATATTTGAACCTCCCTATTCTCTAGTGTCTAGTGTCTAGTATCTAGTGTCTAGTGTCACTAGTCATGGGAAATAATGTGTAATAGATGTAAAGAACATGGAGACATCCTCAATTCCCTATTTATTCTTGATAGAATGGTAAATGCAGCGACAACTGGATTCTCGATTCTCGATTCCATTCGACTCAACTCAAAGTTTGATATTTGATACAGGCTTTATCTATTAGAACGTGTTCTCACGCTCCTTGGTCTTTTCCCTGTATATGTGTTTGTGTGTGTATTTGTGTGGTTGGTCGTGCGGGGAGAAAGGACTGTTCTTTCTCTTTTCACGCATCTCGCACATACTCACTTGCTCGGAATAAGTATACAAAATACAAAGGCAAGATAATACTCCATCCTCTACACTCTACAACCTACAACCTACACTCTGCATGTCGGGAACCTGGAAACTTTTTATAAGTAAGACAGTACAGTACATAATACAACCCGGTGCAATCCAATTCATGGTCTAGCATAGTGGAAACAGCAGAGTTGATAGTAGAAAGTATAAAGTAGAAGACATGATGGGATGCGGGTTGGTTTTTGCTTTTGCTCTTGGGAGGAAAAACAGACCAGATTTGGAATTCGAATTGGAAAATCGTTTCATTTCATCAATATCAATCCCTAGATACCCTGCCTTCTACTTTCTACAGTCTACAGTCTAGAATCTGGAATCTACAAAGATTCTTCTCTACTCTATATATTCCTTCTACATTCTACATTCTACACTCTACACCCTTCTTATTTATCCTATTGGTTACAACTCCAGTTTCAGTTCCTCCAATTTCCATTTCACTATGATAATACGTAATTCCGCTCCTTCTCAAGTTACTTTCTTTCTGTGGTGCAGAAAGGAGAGGAAGAAGAAAAGAGACAGACGTGGGTAAAGGCGGAGAAAGAGCCACCGAGATACAAGACATAAGACAAGAGACATTCCAAGAAAAGGACTGGAACAATTATTCCAACGTATTTCTCCATTTCTCATTCCCAATTCTTCCTCCGTTCTCTCCTTTCACTATCTTCAATCTACCATCTACTACCTACAGTCTAGAGTCTAGAGTCGACAGTGTATGCTTTTCTCCGCTCTTTCGATTTTTCTGCTTCCATTCCACTCGACTCCACCTCATCCTCATGCATTCAGTTTCCCTTTCCCTTTCCCTACCTCATCTATTCCCGCTTGTCGCTTTGTCTTTTTTCTTTGTCCCATTGCGTTTCAATTTTGTTGGACTTGGATTTGAGTTTGGATTGTGTTTCTGGTTTTGGGTTTCAGTCTCAGTTTCACCTTCAGTTTCAGTTCTCCTGTTTTCCCACTACTGTACTTTTAGTTTCCGGCCATCCACATTGTTTTTTCTTTCCCTTTCCGCCGCTATGTAAATAGACATGCATACGGCCGAATAGTGAATAGGGAACAGTTGTAGGATTTAGAAGAAAGAGTAAAATGTATTCCGTATTCTGTATGCTTTATCTTGTACATGGAACATCCGTTATCACTGCACTTTAAACTCCAAGGACTATGTTCTATGTACACTGTACACTGTACACATCCTCTTTTTTTTCTTTTTTTTAAAAAAAAATGTACCATCAGAAATCTTGGAAATATTTTCAAAGATCAAAGACCCCTTGCTGACGTGATTTCTTGTTGGATTCAAAATAAAGTGGAAAATTGAGTATTGAGTATTGAGTACATATACAGAGGATACTTATAGCGGATGCAACGAAAGGAATCTCATGTTTTTTTTTAAAAAAAAGAAGAAAAAGTTCAAGGGTACTAGAATCCGCTAGACTGAAAATGCCCAGTGGTCAGTACTTTACTCATTGTTATTTTTATATAATTTTACGTTGCTCTCATTAAAATTCCTCGCTAAATATTGAATATTGAAGAGTAAAATCTTCTAGAAATGTTCCACATCTTGTATCTTGCTTTAAGAAATAACTAACTTTGAAAAAATCAGACTTCATAAAAGACCTTGGAAAAGCTTGGAAAATTGAATTGAATGCTTATTACAAAATCCTAAAAATTTAATAAGTGAGTTAGTTAGATAAGTGAGCTCATGGAATTGAATTGAATTGAGCTAGGAACGTCTTACATATTACATATTAGATACAAGTATGCAAAATGTAGAACCAGCTCCACATTCAAGGAATAAATAAGCTCAAGATTCAAGATGTTATGTAAAAGAAGAGTGGGGAAAAAAGAGCTACTTTTGTTCTTTTGTGGTGGTGCTTGAAATTGAGAGGCGAAGAGTACGCTCAAGTATTATATTATTATTATTATTATTATTATTATTATATGTATCTACAATCTACAAATACTGACTACTGACTACTGAATACTGAATATGGGATACGGGATACGGGATACGGAGAAAAAGACAGGAGCAAGTGAGTTTATTATGAGGCCGACAGTTGCAAATTGAAGATTTGATGTAGGAAAATGAGAAAAGTTTTGATTTTATCATAAGTATCAACATTTGAGGAAAATGAGAGGAATGGAAAGAGAGAAAGGGGGAAAGAAAGCAAGAAAGATTGGCTGTGTCTGTCTGTAGTCTGTAGCTGTGTAGGTTTATGAACACTGAACATTGAACATATCCACCATCTCCTATCCTGAATGTATACTGTGTGCTATATAACAAACCCAGGAACCAACAGACAAACCCAACCCCAAGTCAACTCACTACCAGACCAGACCAAATACAGCCAAACCAAAACCATGCTAACCTCATACTTTGTATATTAAGGAGATGAAGCATGACGATTCAAGAAACTGAAAACTGTGTAAGTAAGAGAAAGATGAGAAAGGAGAAAGAGAGAGAGAGAGACTGTGTAGAACTGGAGTACTGGAGTAAAAGTAAAAGTAAAAGCAAAAGCTATTGAAGCAGCAAGAAAAACGCAAAACTCAAAACCAAAACCAAAAGAATCAAAAGGATAGGAATGAACAAGAGAGAGAGAGAGGAAGAGAGATGCATTTGCAATTCTCCTTTTTTTCCTCCCTACTCTATTTTATATTCTACATGCTACTATCTACTATACACATTATACTGTATATTATATACGAATATGTGTATATTCCTTCTTCCATTTCCATCTTGATTTCTCTTGCACAATTTTTTGTCTTTCCTCTCGATCCTAGATCCTCGAATCTCGAATCTCGATCCCTTTCCTCTTTCCTCTAGTTTCCCCCTCCTTTCTTCTTTGTCAACCCACAATTTTCTCCACTAAACTTTCCCTCTCTTTCCTTCACTCATTCACTCACTCACTCATCTCCTTCAACTGCTCAAGAATCTCTCAAGTTTCCAGATTTTTTAAGAGTAGCAAATGTGTACACTAAACAGAGAGAGAGAGTGAAAGAATCCTCTTTTTTTACCATTACCATTACATTCACTCTTTTACCCTTTTAGACATGTAGAATTCTAAATTCTGGATTATGTATCTGAGCATACACATGCACTTGGACTATGTATTCTTTCCTTGGATCTTGTATAAGTAACTCGGGAATCGGCCTATTACAAAATTCTCTCTCTATTTTCTTTCACATGTGTGTACACAGTCGCTCTTCATCTTCATCTACATCTTCTTGTCTTTTTCGTCTCCGTCTCCGTCGTCATCCTTCAACTTGCGTATCCAAAGAGATAAAAGTAAATGGTCGCTCTCTGTATTTACTTTAGTTTTTCTTAGTCTCTCTTCCTCCTCTTTATTACATTCCCCTCCATTAACATCAGGCCCTATTTTTGTTCACATTGAAGCATATTGAAGCAGTTGTGTAAGTTCACAAAGTTTCCAGTCTCGAGTCTTCAGTCTGGAGTAGATATGGTCTGCCTCACATCTCACATGTTCAATGTTCACGTTCGAGATTGGAGATTTGAGATTTGAGATTTGAAATAGCTGAGATGATGCGTGGGTGACAAAGTAGGGCATTTATAGAAACAGATATTTACATGTGTAGCGAATTCGTGCATGACAGATGGTGGAAAATTTGTAACTTTTCTTTTTAATTTGGACAAAAGACAAGAGTGGTCAAAAAATCAAATATTACTGGAGAATAACATAAAGGATTTCTAATTTTGGACTGATTTTTACTATTCGACAACTCATAGAAAAGTAAAAGTAAATACAACTGTTAATTACAACTTACGATCTATAATCAAAATCATGAATCAGTCATGAAAATGGAGAAAGTGCAAGAGAAACCAAAAGCGAATACCCCAACAACTGTACATTGTACATTCTACGTACATTTTGCATCATACATCATGTATGCATCAGTGATGAATTATAAAGCTCTTTTGATAGGGATACATTTTTTAGATTTTCCTCTATATTTTTTAGTGTGATGCATTCCAACTGTAGAATATAGTATGCGGTTGATTTCTACCATATAAAAAAACCAGTTTCACTCAAACTCAAAAAAGTAAAGTAAAAAATGTAAATTCATACTCCTGGATTCCTAAAATAAATGCTCTGCCTTTCTCTGAGGATTTACTTCTTTTTTTTATTCTTTATTCTTCATTCTAAATGCACTGAAAAATTGTAAGACGTTTTGGTTTTGAATTATGAATGATAAAAAATACCAACATTTTAAACCCTCCTTTTTCATTTTTCATTTTGCATCATGTCATTAAATCAGTCAATCAAACTCCAAACCCAAAATCCAAATTCAAAAGAGGGGAGAAAACAAATCTTGCACAGAAATTCATACAAGCTTTTGAAAACCCATGGAATACTCAATGTCCATTTAAATTGTAAGAAGTAAAAGCATACTAAGTATTAACGAATGTTTATTAAAAGAGATGAATGGAAAGGATACACACACGTGCAGTGTAAAATGCACCTTTCTACACTTTCAAATTTCTACCCACATGAATTATGTATTCAAGTTTCAGGGAGAGAAATTTCATGTATAAAGCTCAAAGTATCTACAATCTACAGTCTACAGTCTACAATGAGGCGTTTTAGACTTTTAACATGAAGTTTCACCTCAAGTAATCTACATACATGTATAAACCCCACGTGCTCCATTTTAACTACATGTTTTACGCCTACGCTCTCTTCTCGTTTCTCCGTGGTCGCGACGAAATTTGACACAGAATGCTCTTTTCCATGTTCTAAACCTTGTGTACTCTTAGCCCTAGACATTGACAAGTATTGGCTATCGAAATTGTATATTGTACAATGCATAGCTTGCTTTTGTGCCTGATTTTTGAGGAGCGTTCAGGAAATATCATATCATATTTGTACCTTGTAAAATACACATGTTTTAAGTGTAGATAGCAAAAGCGGAGTATGTATATGTGCAAACGGTAGCCTACAGAAAATTCAATGAGCATCCAAAATCCACAATCCACCATCTACGATCTACAATCTACGGAACAATTAGTAGCCAACAGACAAGTCACAAGTTAAAGAAACTTTATCCAGTGCTCTGCTTATGCACATACAACATACAACAACCTTTGGAAAGAAAAAAGTGAGCCGATGTGCACAACTTTCCCAATGCCCAACGCACGACAATACCTAACATTTGATACAATAAAACCAACGTTGCCGTCTGCCGTGTCGCTAACGAGCCAAACAAATGTCCACAACAAACAAATAACTAAAGCCAAAAAAACAAGAAAAAAAGAAACTGATAAGAAAAAGAAAGGCAGTGGAGTTGTAGTCACGGAACACGGAACTAATAAAAGCCTCAAGTTACACGTTCATTTATTTACTTTTCCACGTCTCCTGTCTCACGACTCGTATCAAATGAAGAAAACAAAAATAATCCAGTCCAGTGTATTGTATTATTAAAATGATCGTGAGTATCACCTTTCAAGTTTCAAAGCCACAGAATATGACAAGGCAAATTATTTACAGTTTCCATGTCACAAAAGCTATAGTTGCTAAAATAATTGCTCAAAATAATAAAAAATAAATTGCTACTCTTCTACAAGAGAACTCAATGTCTGAAGATTGTGAATTGTACATGATGTTTATAAAATTGAATCAAGTCCTTCATTAAATACCATTACAAATTTCTCAAATACTAGTGAATATTTAGTAGCAATATTTAGTGATCATGAATTAATTATTTCATCCTTCTGCTCTTCTTTTCTCCATCGTCATCTATACTTACTGTATCATCTTGTCTGTATAGACTTGTATCGAGCACTACAAAGAAGATCTGAGAATTAAGAATTGAGAAGAACAAAGAATAAAGAATAAAGTACGCATCACTAATGCAAAAATACCATGGCATTCAAAGTCAAAGTCAAAGACAAAGACAAAATATGTAATTAATTTCATCTGCTTCGTCTCCATTCCCTACTTTTTCCACTCCGGCTTTCACTCTTCTTTTACTTTCTTCCTATATATCCTATACCCATATTGTTTTACCCTTCTCGATTCAAAGTTCATCATTCGAATCCAAGTTTTGAAGAATCCTTGCCTTATTAAAATTTACTATATATGATTCCATATCAAGTCAATATATACTAATGATAAGGATATGCTTTGTGTCTTCCATTTTATACTTTAAGTTTTATACATGCCTATTGAAAATTCCATATCAATCCATAATCCATACAATACCTTCCAGGTTATTATTGTCAAGTCTGACTTATTGTTTTCCGTTTCATTGTTGAGACAGAGACGTTGAAACGATGAAACGACAAGGACAAGGACAATTTGTATAGAATGTAGAAAATAGAAAAGGGAAAAGGATTGAAAGAGAGGGGGAAATAAAAAGAGGCTTTTTGAATCTGCATTTAAAATTTTGGTGGCATGGTTTGAAAATTGGAATTGGAAATCCGTATCAGAATCCGTATTCCGTATCTACATTCATAGAGGGAAAACGTGAACTAAGTGAGATATGGAATATGGGAAGAAAATTGAGAATTGAGAAAGAAGTTTACTCCACACTCCTCACCGCAGGCAGTCAACTTATTTCTCCGTTCTCCATTCTTCATGCGTAGATAGTAGATAGTAGAAAGTAGAAAGTAGACAGTAGACAGCAGATAGATGTGCCTCCTGAACTCTGTCTGCAATTTACCATGTTTAACAATCCTCCTTCCTGTGACTGTATTATTTACTGAATGTACTTTGTACTTCTGCACTACGTAATATTTGTCCAAGGCTTAACTTCAACTGAGCACCACTTTCTTCCCAAAGAGGAAAATGTGTACGTAGCGCATGTGATAAAGTCTCAAATTCAGAATGATTCAGATTCTGTGCTGTCAAAGCTCTCTTTTACATTCTACATTCTAAAAGTGTATCATGTATAGTAATACACGCATAATAGTAATACCAGACTTTTTCTTCCACTTGAAAATATAACTAGCTAAAAGAAGACGGAATAAATAAAGTGTAATATAATTTCCATCTACCATCTTTTATCAACATCATCATTCCAATAAGGATTTTCCTTTCCTTTTCCTCGATTATTTTTTATTAAAAATTAAAAACACCTTTTAAAATCCTCTTTAGACTAAAAAAAATCTCAAGAACACTTTAAGGAAGTAAAAATTGTCTTAATTTCAATTTTCAATTTCCAATGATCTGGTCAAAGTTATGATGAGAATTGATAATCCTTTAAACAGGAAAAGGCGAGCAAGGTACAGTGTACATTGTACATATCTTTTAGATATTTTGTATTTTGTATAAGAAAACACGTCCCATCTCCATTATTTACAAAATGTTGAAAATGCTGGATTTTCTTCCCCATCGGCGGTTTTGTCCAAAATTCACATTGTACATTGTGCATTTCACATCTTTTTGTTTTGGGGTTTCAACCTCTATTTAGGATTCTATAAAGGTTCTACCATGTACATTGTACATTCTACAGATATTCAACTCTCTCTCTCTCTCGTTGTACTAAACTTTGGCTAAAATCTACTTTGAACTGTGTACTTTGTACACGTCCTTTCAGAGTAGAGATTCCAAATTACGAACAAGTTTACCTACACGTGTCTTGTTTACCGTGTACACTGTATCTTGTAGGCTGTATGTATTTATTGTGCACTGTGTTTTAGACATGAACAAATAGCTTCCTACATCCCACTCGAATGCATCAGCAGAATATATAACACATAGAATACACTATAAACACAAGACAGTACAGGAGAAATGTGAGTCTCGTTTCTAGTTCCCATCGATACAGTCCAAGAGAACTGAGAACGGAAGACTGTTGCTTCCAGAGATGATGATGGTGAGTAAATATAAACAAGGACTCTGCCATTTATTTATTACAAATATGTATGTACATTTATCACGTTGTACATTGTACATTTTGCGCAAGAGCTCAAATCTCAAAACTCTCGCTCGCTCCCTTTTTTGTTCAATTACTTATTTACCAAAAATTGAGAGAAAGAGTTAAATTTCTTATATTTGTTCCATAACAACAACTACTACTTAGCAAAACTACATGCTTTATACTTTATGAGTAATTACTGTACTCTGTTCAAATTGTTTTTAGTATTTCCAACTCCTTCAACTTTTCCATTCAATACCAGATGATTGATGAACATGTTCATGAGCTTTAATTTTAATATCAATACAAATACAAATATAAATATCAGTTTCAACATCTTGTACGTTGTAACTTGTGTCTTTTATGTGCTGGAAATCAAGGAGAAATCAAGTATCAAAGGGAAAGGACGTTTCAATGAAAAAAGTAATTTATTTCAAAGTTTTTTTTTATCAGTCGCACTTTATCAAAATCAAAAGTGAAGCTGTTACACTACACTTTATAAGACTTGATTACATGTATTAGGGATTAAGTATTAAGTACTACGTCCTGTGCTTTTTTAGACTGTGTATAATATGATATATAATATATAGTACATGAATAATGTAGAGTCCAAAAGACATGTGTCTATTCATATATGTATAGCTTTTTTATAATTGAGAAAAGAGTTTAAGGAGAATGGAGAAAAGATTGAGAAAAAGGGAAAGGAAAAAGTTTCAACTTTTCAAAGTTTCTGAGATAAAAAACCTCAGCTTCTAGCTCAACTAGCCCAACTCCTCAGCATTCGACTTCAACTCCCAATTTCTGATTCATGATTCCTAATTCTTGACTCGTGTCAGAGTAAACTTGCTCCAACCCCAAAGCCAAAGCCAACCAAAGAAAAATCAAGTCCAACCAAAATCAGACCAACCCATTCCATCCCATTCCAACAGTATCAAACTATTTTTGATTGATTTTAAAAACTTTCACCACACCAAAGTCCATTAACTTAATATGAAACATATTTTATATTTTCCGCAGTCCAGATTCTAGAATCTAGAGTCTACGCTGATTTTTTTTCATCCATTTAAATCTGTTTTTCATTCCAAAACTTTACTTGATGTAACATTTTTCCGCGTATAATATTAAATATTAATATGTCTAAGTATTTCGAAATACACTGTTTTCTGTAAAGGGTGCGGATTGTAGATTGTAGGTACTTTTCACTGTCATTTCATCTCATAATAAATAACAATAATAATACTATACAACCAAAGGAAAGGAGCTCAATTATTTTAAATATGAAAGCCAAAGAGAATCTATGTCCAGTTTTATACTTTGTGTTGTCTATTATCTATTATATTATTGTGACTTAATTTTGACTTGAGTGTGAAAAATCCGTGATCCGTGATGATAAAGTGAGCAGAGGGAGAATACAACTGCAATCTTTGGTGTTGGTTTTGGTATTAGTGTTTGAAGTGTAAATGAAGAAAATACACTAAATACACTAAAAACAGAAAAAGTAAAAGGCCAAGTCACTCCTGAAACGCCCAGAAGCTGGAGTTAATCTAATAATGAGTAGTACCAAAGTCTCCGCCTTGTGGGTAGACCTTTTTCAGCTTTTACAATTTAAATTCTTCCTGTA
Organism: Sminthurinus signatus; assembly: GCA_019776565.1. Taxonomy (NCBI): domain Eukaryota; kingdom Metazoa; phylum Arthropoda; class Collembola; order Symphypleona; family Katiannidae; genus Sminthurinus; species Sminthurinus signatus. The sequence continues at coordinate 60,755 of JABASP010000010.1, read as the reverse complement.
CACGAGTAGATAGTAGATAGTGAATGGTGGTTCATTCACAAGACAGGCACGAGGCACATGTATGAGGTAGAGCGTGAGGTAGAACAAAAGGAGTTGTTGAACAAGTGCAGTACATTATACAGGACAATACAGATGCAATATACTATATATTGCAGAGTTGAGTACAAAGTGCAAAGCCTACAGCGGATGCTGGGTTAAATGCAAGTGACGTGTATACTAGTGTGCTTTCAACTTGGCAGTAAATTAATTATCCTTTGACGTCAATAGTGTAGACTATTCTCTATGCATTTGTACGCTGTACTTTTGTAAAGGAATTTCTTTCCCTTACTTCTCCAGTCTCCAGTTCTTCACATATTATGCTCTCTATTTCCTGTCTTTGCTTCCTTGAGGTTGACTGTACAATGTACAATTCAGAATGTAGGATGCAGAACGTACATTGAACCAGAAGAAATAATAAGAATAAAGTCTGGAACTGGAACTGAAACTGGAACTGGAACTGGCGATGGACCAGAAATATAAAAGAGTAAAAGACTATTCAACAAAGATGCACAAAATTTGTGTTTCCAACAATTTCCTTCTTCTTCCACACTCATCTTTCTTCTTTGTAAAGAAGCTTCTGCCTTCAATGACGGCTCCAAGTCAATGACAAGAAATTTCCCTGAAAGTGAAGTTTCTCTTCTCTAGTACAACTTGTACATTATTTATAATTATATGTTAATAATCATCTGTTTGTGCCTCTGTATTCTTTATTCTTTATGCATTGTATTTTCCCAGTTATTACTGTGTCTTTATATTTAATTTCATAGTTTACTTGAGATTCAGCTTGGATTTGGATTTGAGCTTGGACTGTTCCGTGTTCTTGACAACAAGAATCCACGAGCAGTTTTATTGTACATTTTAAATGCAAGGCTGTGACAGAACAAGAGAGCTCATTAAAAACTAGGCCAACCTCCAAAATACTTGCTCTTTTCACATCTTCCGTCTTCCGCATTTTAACTGTACTCACTATACTCTGTATGTAATTCCCTAATGTAATAAATGCATTGTATGGATAAATACGAGAAAAGGAGAGAAAAGGGGAAGATGGGGATTGGAATGATTTACATGGAAAATTTCATACTATACAAAAAGTAAAAGTATTGTAAATGCTTTACTTTTAAATGCCTTGTGCAAGGCGCGCGAATGGAGAATTGAGAATAAGACAGATATTTCAACTTGAACGTTAAGGCTTAACATTGAAGATCTACACATAAATTCAGTAGAGTAAATTCAACATTCAAACTTATAGATTATACAAAAGATACATTCGACATGTTTCAAATCCAAGATCTACGGTGGACAGCACACATTTCATTTCATTGTAAGGCCATTCCTCGAATTGGACTTTCACATTTCAGAATTTCAGATTTCCAATGATGGGGAATTCAGAGCGAGAATGTCTTTAGGAGAAGAATGAAACTGCTCATCTATCATTTTCCTGTGTAGTGTATAATAATTTGGATTCAGTTTGAAAATCATGGAGATAGGATTTAGGAAATGGAAAATCCAGTCCAGTTCAGTCCAGTCTCCAATTCTTCAATCCATGTCCCATTGTATCTAGTATCTAGTAGCTACGCCTTTCTCCAGTGACGCCTTAGGTTTCTACGCCAGCATGAGTTTAATCCATCACAAAAGATCTAGATTCTAGATTCTAGAATCCAGCATCTTGCATCTTGCTTTAGAAAAAGGTCCAACTCGTCTACAGTCCACACACTACACACAACATGTGCGTGTGAACTCAAACCGATTGATTCCATTCTTTAGTTGAATAAAGGCACAAAGCCCGTTTGAGAGAGGAGTGAATAAAACTTGTCCCATTTCCTCTGTATTTTATCCAATATCCGATGCATAAGCGTGTTGTGCAATGAACAATGTAAAGTGTACGGTGTATAGTATAACTGCACATGTGCGTATGTATGTTTCTAAATTTAGCTATAATAATTCTTTTCAACTTCTGTCTCTCTCTGTGTCTGCTCTTGGATTGTCTAGATTGGATTTTCAAGGGAAATTTTGAATGTTCTTTATCCTTTAACTTGAGTTGACAGTGGACAGGAGATTATTGGAATTCGGTCGACTTGTCTAGATATTTGGTCTGTGTGTACAGTGTACAGTGTACACTGTGTACCCCTCTTTTCCTTTTTCTTCTCGTTTCCAATAATATATCAGTAGTTTCTCCTGTTCGTTCAATACAAAGTCTACTTTTATCCTGCTCACCATGAGAATTTCTCCTTTCATTGACAATTTCATGTCATTCCAATCCTTGATCCTCCACAATTCGTCATTCGCCAGTGGTTATCATCATCTTCTTTATTTTTAATTTTGATAGTTCAAATAGCTAATGTCTTATTTGAGCATTATTCATTTACTATTTACTCTTTACAAGCTGTTTTAGGTGTGTGGATTTGGATTTTGCTTTTGATTTATTTACACCCCGAGCAATCTCCAGTTACCAGTTTTTAAACTTTTGTTTAGGTACAGAGAATCGCCAATGAACTAGAATCAAGAATCAATGTCATAACTTTTATTTTAGACTAATTAGCTGCAATGTGTATATAATTACAAGTCAATTTTCTTGGAACCTTTACCCCTAGAACTTTGAGCTTTGAGCTTTGAACTTTGAGGGAAATTTCAATGTCCATATTGTCTTGTGTATTGTGTACGCTCATTCTTTTGTAAGAGAAAATACCGGCATTAATAGTTACTACTATAAATACTCAATGCTCAATACTCAGTACGTATACCGATGCTGATACCGATACCAAGAAGACGAATGAAACCCCAGTTTGAGCGCAAACAAAATCATAAAAAAGGAGAAGGAAAAAGAGAGTGAATGCAAGGCCAAAGCCAAAGGCAAAGGCAACGGAAAAGAGAAGAATAAAAAAGTTTTGTAAAGGAAACTAAACTCGTAGAGGAAAATGGAGAAGAATAGACTTCATAAGAAATATCCAAGAATAAGATAAAAACTATGTACAATGTACAAAATGTATTGTACTTTGTACAATGGCATGTGCAGCCGGTTTTTCTTTCTTTGACGCGGCGGTGCTTGGTAGTTCGTAGTTCTTAGTATGGAGTGAGGAGTGTGGAGAAAAAAGTTGTGGATGATCCACAAAGGAGCGTGAATTGCGTACGTAAAGACTGATAGAAGGAAAGCCGGAGCAAAAAAGCGAAAACTGAGAACAAGAACGAAAGGGAGAGACACTTTTACTCACGAATCTTGAGTCTACAGTCGCGAGTCATGATCCAACATCCAGCTAAAAATACAGAAAAATTGAGCCCGGGAGTCAAAGGATGAAACCAAAACGAAGAAAAAGAAGAATCATCCGAGGAACAAAGGCCGTGTTTCTTTGGTGTGGTTTGGTTTGGTTTGAGTTTCCATCTCAAATTTTTCTATACAATCTATAGAAATCGCCACTAGTTCAACTTTTAACGTGTATTGTATTCAATATTACTCCATATTAAAATGAGCCGCTCTCTCTCTCTTTCTGTCTCTCTTTCTCTTTTCTTGTTAATGTTCGCGTTCTCTTTCATTCTCAATAAATGTCCAATCCAAGATGTCAAGAGGAGGAACATGAGACAAGTGACTTTCATTAGATGAAACATGGAGTAATTCTTTCGTCACATTAACTTACAGTCTAAAGTCTCAAGTTTAAATCATCTCATACATGCATTTTTATATGGCGTTCAATGTTCAATGTTCATTGTTCCTGGTTTTGTAGTGAATGTCACACATCAGAATGTACAATGTACAATACAAAATGCGTTCAATGTTCAGTTCATAAAATGTTTTATATTAAAAAATTGAAGGTTTTTCTCTAGAAATTTAATTTCCTGTTCATTTTTATCCTCAGTACAATGGTTTGTATTTGTAATACATAATACAGACTTAGGAGCATAAATCTTGATCCTTGATTCTTGATACAATGAGAAATATTAAAAATATTAAAAATTGTCAAATTTTGAAATTAAAGTTCATATTTACACGTAAATACAAGTCTAACGTCCAATGTACACTGTACATTTGACAGAGCAGGAGAAAGCAAAGATAAAGAGGGATGTTGCTTCCAGTTTGTCTTTGCTGTTTGAAGGCAGTTACAAATTGACTGACGTTCCAGTTTAGCGTTTTGAGTTGGGAATCATGGACTTTTTAAATATTAGATATGAACCTTGAAAACTCTCTTTGTACTTTGTAGAATGTAAACGATAGAACATTTCAAACTCTATATAAAGATATATAAAATGCACATAAAGTGAGCTTCTTCCTTCTTCTTGCTCCAGGAATGCTTCAAGGCATCAAATATCAAATATCAAACATCAAGTATAAATACATAGAGAAGCATAGAGAAAGAGAGAAAGTGCTGTTGTATGCAAAATTTAAAATATATGCATCATGTATAATGTATTACATCTACATTTTGCACAATGTTCAGCGGAGGAACTCTGCTCGATGTTCTGCTGAAAAGTTTGCAATTCTTGAAAGACGGGAAAGATAAAGAGAAGAAAGCAGAGGAAGTGAGGCTGATTTCCTATTTCCTTCCCCTTTCTCTTTATGCACTCAGAGAGAGGGGGTGAGAAGTGAGTAAAGTTCAATCTAAAATCTACATTCGAGCGTCAAGAGTCAAGAGTCACACATCATAATCGTCCTATTTTATATAGTATTATTATATCTTATGTTATGTATATTTTGTACAAGGTACGTCATGTGTATTTTGTACTGTGTACACCAAAAATGTATGAATGACAAAATGTGTACAAGTGAGAACAAATAAAATGATATGAATGACACAATTGTTGAATAGGAAATGACATAGTTCCGAATAAATAGTAGATAATAGAAATGTATATCACCTCAAAGTATACACAGGAGATCAAAGCATTCAATAGCACAAATACCATCACAGATAATAACGTCGTTATAACAATTCTAGATTCTAGAAAAAGGATAATTAACATGTATTTTGTCAGTAGCTATTATTTAAAAAGATGTTCTCTGTTTCATACTTCAATACTCAATGCTGAAATAAAATTTACAAGGATGAAAGAAATGAGAAAAAATTCTTTCGGAGCTTTCTCTGTTTACCTGTTTATTTTCATGCTTGTTTTACTTTTCCATCAAATTGAACTAACAGACATACAAACACTTTAAGCAGTACTCAAAGAAAAGTGTGTACAGTGTACATAATACATAATCAAATCCATGTAGATTGTAGAAGTAGCCAACCAAAAAATGTATAGAACCAACAAAGAAAAAGAAACAGAAAAGAGAGAACAGAATATCAAATATCTGTACAAAGGCAACAAACATAGTTTGGAGTTTGGATATTGGATACTTTAAGCATTTACATAACAATTTTTAGTGCCTAATCCTCATACTTTTGTTTGATTCGTGAAGAGTGTACAGTGTAAAATGTACAAGTTGTAACAACATCTTTCTTTGTATTGTATTACAACTTGATGTTTTTAATGTGATGTAAGACAGTCATTTCTTTGAAATTGTGAAATTCTTGAGCTCTATAATATTAAAAATCAAGGTGTTGAAATTCAATTCCATTCTAGGTCTATCATACACGTTACATACATGCATAATGTATATCATAAAATCACGGGAAAGGGGTAAATGTTTTTTTGTTTCAATAGAGTTTTCGAGCAATGAGAAAAAGTATGAGCATTGTGTTACAAGGAGTAGAAAAAATGTAAATTATTTGAGAAATACATAAGGAACTACGGTACAACTATTTTTAACTAGTCAAGTGTCTCCTTTCTCAATACACAATACTGTACATTGTATAAAGACGTACAAAATAAAGTAGATGTGAAGAATGTACAAAATAAACTATGTAGAAATAAAATAGAGGACATTTCCTTCTCATTCCTTTGGAACTTTCTATCTACTTATTCCCATTCTCTTTTTTTCCGCCCATAAGTTTGAATAGCTTTCTCCTCTTACCAACTTTCTACCATTTCAAATTAACTTTTTATTTTATTAGTTTTTTTCCTCTGTCTCTCTGTCTCTCTCTCTCTCTGTCTTGTGTCCTACACATAATATAGTGAAGAACAAACTGCTCATAGTTACTTTGGTACTTACATTAAGATATTATTTTACGATGAGAGTGTCGCCATATAAAAAAATAAACATTTTAGGATTTTTTTTGTAATAATATAATATAAAACGCATGTCTAACAAATTGTAAGTATAATACATATATGTATAGGCACAGCATATAGCATATAGTATATAGTTACTTCTCTGGGTATAATTTGCCACTTTTGGAATTAAAGTGAAATTGTATAACTTTTCTTTGTGTGTTTTATTTCTTATTATTTGGTCCTCTTTCCAGCTGGATCTAATTGAAATAGATAAACGTGTCTATTTTTTCATCCTTTTCATTTTGTTGTTTAGATAGGCTCTCTATAAAAATCAAGGTTGGGTGTTTTTTGTTGTTGGGTTGGGTGGAGTGGTTGTAAAAAGCAAAGCTATGGACTATGGAAAGGAAGTATAGTGTGATTACAAATTCCCTCTTCCCTGTGTAAATTTATTCTTTCTCTCTCTCTCGCTCTCTCTCTCATGTGTACACATGTTATTATACGAAATAATGCTCTCTTTGTTATTTGATGTGCAGGGTGGCAGGACGAAGGATGAAGGACAACAAGCAATCCAAGTTTCACATTTCTTTCTTTCTTTCACTTTTGCATGAAAATGTATACGCAATATGTAGGATAATATGTGTACGTACCTACTGCGTAAAGTAAGAGCAAATGGAGGATTGAGATTATTTACCATGTTTACCAGTTTGATGACATCAACTAACTACGTGGGAAAATGACAGCTTTCACAGTACCGTTTTCAGTCACTGTTTTTTGTAGTCTAGCTGGTCTATGAACTATGGACACAGGCCAAAGAGAAAGATAACAAAGTAATTGGAGAAGCCTGAAAGTAATTGAAGGCAGACAGAGTAAAAGCCAAGCGCCAAAATATCTGCCATTTAATGTATTTCTTCTTTATTTGTTTTGCTGTAGATTGTAGGTTGTAGGTACATTTCATATTTCATGGTTTGTTTAACCCCCCGTAAAATCATGTTAGTACATTGATAATGTTGATCCCATCTCATTTATACAAACAAATATTAAAACTGCAGAATCAATTGAATCAAAAATTAATTGACGGTGTGTTTACTGAATACTGTGTATTTGTTTTACATTTTCATAATATGCCATCTAATTTATTCAAAGGAGGCAAAAACATTTCTTGTTTCATTCATAATTTTAATGAAAAGATGCATAAATGTTCTATCAATATTTACACGTGAAATTTCAGAAATGTAATGTATTTTCAATTATAGAGGTGATGTTCTCCCAGGAAGATGCTATTGCTACAATTTTGTCAAACTATAAGATTACATTTAGATTCTGGAATCTCTAGAATCTGTAGAAAATAGATTCTAGATTCTAGATGTTTGAAGGTATGTTGATGTAGATGTTGAGTGTAATAAATAAATTCAATAAAGTCTAAACTCCGGATGCCGGATGGGACTTGGCAAACTTTTCAACTTTTTAATGTTAGTTTAACATTAGTACATGTTATTCTATAACCAGTGGCCTAAACTATAAAGTATTTATTTATATAAATATATAGCTTGTATAGATATAGTAGACAGAGCCTAGCTCCTCTCTTCTCTCTCTTGTCTCTTGGGTTAGCATGAGAGACAGTTTAAGTGAAACCATTCCATTTCTGGTGGGCAATAGATTTCAATTACAGGACAAGATGGAGAAACCATTTACAGCCAGTTAGTTTGAAAATACAGATATCCATGTACAATGTACAATGTACATTCCAAGTTCTAAGTGCTGATGTGTTTCAAGTATACTATAGTCTATAGTGGAAAGGGGAATTAATGTGCCAGGGAGGAGATCTGACCAGATGGGGATGAATTGATAGAGGTTTGAGATATTTTACTAGTGTACTTGCTTCCCGCGTCATCCGAATTCCGAATATTATGTATTATGTATATGATGAAGGACGTATAAGTTGTTCGTGTTTTTAAGAGAATACGTATCTCCAAAGCACAGAGCACAGAGCACAGAGATGTGCAAAATGCAAATTCAAGCACATTTTTTTTACATACACCGTTCCTTGTACTTTGTACCATAAGCAGCATAAGATATGAGATGTGCAGATGAAAATCTACAATCTACAATCTACATGATTCTGTTGAATGCTGGGGAAAATGAAAGAATCAAAATACGGAGAAGAGGAGTGGAGAGGATTTGACAGTTTGACGGCATTACTCGAGAAACTCGTGAAACTCCATTTTGGATGAAGACGTACAACGTAGAATGTGCAGGGTACAACTTAGGTTCCCATTTTCCATGTCCCACACTTTTGCCAAACGTGAGGTTACTTAACTCTTCTATTATTAGATTTATGTACAAATGTACTTACTCTTTATTTTATTTTATGTAGAGTACAAAAGCATCCATATTAATGCAAGCACATGAATAGCTGGGGAAAATCCCATATACTTTGATTTGCATCTCCCTCTTTTTCACAGATATTTTTACAGTTTACAGTCTAACTAAAACTAACCAACCATTTCATTCTTTCACTTTTTTTACCTTTTAAAGTGTAAATTGTAACCTTTTACCACTTTCTCTTCTTTTACTACAGTAGACTTATTCTCTCGTTCCCCACAGTACACAGTACACCCTTTTAAAACCTGTTCTTTATTCACAATTTTGAAAAAAAAAACACACGTCCGCCCAAAGAATTCTAGTCAATTCCACACAAAACACTGATTCTGTGCACTTATGCAAAGAACGGCAAAATGCTTTTCTGCGTGTTTCTGGTTCTGGTTTTATTCAGTTGTACATTTTTGAAGACTTGAGACTCTAGAAACTAGAAACTAGGAAGAATACGGAAGGGTTTGAGCTAATTTTGAGTTTTGAGGACTTTGAAAAGTTTTCCCATCCTTTCATAGTAAAACTTGAAAAAGACAAGAGACATAAACGGAAAGTTGGAAGAGAGTGAAAATGGGGATTGTTTATGTTGTGCTGTTGGTTGTTGGCATTGGCGTTGGCATTGGTTGAGGGTGATACATAAAATTAATCGATTTTACTTTAGTCCAAATGACCCAAAAGTATCAGGAGGAGGAAGAAATAATAGAAGAGTGGAGGAAAAGAATAATAATAATGATAATAATAATATAGTAGGAGTAGCAGCAAAAAAGTACCTAATAACAGTTTGGAATAGTTACTAGTTTCTAAGTAAATGTTGATAAGTATCTGAAACCTAACCACTCACTGTCGATTAGACATTCCCGATGCCCATGCCAATACCAATGCCAATGCCAATGCCAACAAACGGCTAAACAGTAGTTGTAGTCTGACAAACTAGTAATATGTATGTATGCTGTATGTATGTATGCAATTGGTACAGTAAGTAAAAGAAGAAGAAACTGTACAAAAAATGGTGAAAGAAATAGAAAAAAAAAAGAATAGAAAGAAAAACAGAGAATTCCATGGTTTGGTTTGGTCTGGTTCGGCATGGCAGTCTCCATTATGACGGCGATAAATACTTTTATAGAATCCATTTGGACAGTATAACAATATCTAATAGAAATGGAAAAGATCTTTTTGTTCCACCATTCTCCTAGCTCCCTTTGTATTTTGTATTCGGACCCAAAAATACATTTAGAAAATCCCTTTTCCGGCCCACCAATACATAATACATACATACATGTACAATGTACAATGCACATAGAATCATTTGGGTTGATGGTAATCAAAAGGATATGAGTCTCTTGTCCATTTTCTTTTAGAGTTGAGACAAATAAAAACTGATAATGGTACGAGCAATAATAATAACAATATTAATAGGAGTACGAGGTGGATAATGAAGATGCTCCTTTTACGATTATTAGATCTTCCTCGTTCTGGATTCTTGACGATGTACAATGTACAATGTACAATAATATACGCTAACTCCAACGTAAGTAATTCCATGTACCTCCTTCCTGAACATGTCATCTTGTTTCTTGTTTAATTTACTTTGAGCAACTTGAAACAGAAAAATAATCGCACTGTTACCACAAACCACAAAACATTCCAATTCCAATGCTATTTCTGTTCCTCATAAATCCGAAATCCGAGATCCAAACCTCAAACCCCAAAATTAAATTCAGTGATGCGTGAATGAACTTTCTCAGAATCTTGGAAACTTTTCATCATATTTCCCTTTTAATAGAAAATATAAAAAACACGGGGAAAGAGCTAAATTCTCCAGTTTCCCACATATTCAGACTACAGATATGGGCTTTTCTTATGCATGTACAATGTACAATGTACAAATGCAATTTACAGATGTATTTTTGTCTCACATCTCGCATCTTACAGCTTACAAGTTACACGTGTCGCCATGATTTGAAAGAAAGCTGACATATTATACACACATTGGTTCTATCGTATCAATGTTATCTAAATTCATTCGTTCCTTCACAAATATCAAGTATAAATTTGTAAATGGACCTTTGACATTTGACGACTGACGACTGACGATGGACAACATGAACAGGAAGTTCTTCAAATTCAAATCCTTACGATTTTTATGTCTTTCGGGTCCTTGATTCATGCTTCATATATCAATGAAACTCTGAATATGTGTACATTGTACATTGTACATGTGGGTATACTTACGCATTACGCTCTACGCATGTCAGATGGCAGGTAATAAAGAAGGGCCAAAGTTGAAGTTCCTTCAGAATTTTTTCATTGTTATTCCTCTGCATATACAATATATAATGTACATGCACTTGGGTGTCTTCTGTTCAAATTCTGCAGCTTCATCATATTCTCTCTATAGTGTGTAAATCTACAATCTACACTAGACTCTTTCTAAAATCTTACAGACTACAGAGTTGGTTATTTTCTAGAGAACATCAACTTTCTTTTTCTTGCTTTTTTTCAAAGTTCTTGTAGATCTCGATGATACACATCATTTCTACAGTGTAAACTGTGCCTTGTACGTACCTCCATTTTATCTACACTATACATTATACATGCAGATGTGAATACGGTTATGGGAGCTGTAGACTGTAGACTGTAGATTGTAGATGGTAGATGGTAGATTTTAGATCTAGATTTCGTCGGAAGTTTCGGAAGGCATAACATTGACAAATGGAAGTAGGAGGCTCCTCTTTGTATTCCTTTTCCCTACTTTCTACATTCTACACTGTACATTCTTTATACTACATTTTATATTTTACATGGGAAATGGAGGTTGAGCGTTGATCTTTCTATGCATATTTACTTTGAATGTACATTGTATATTGTATATGCATGACCTTTAATCTTTGATAGTCTTATTTATAGGTGAATGATAAGAAGCGAGGGAGCAAACACTGTCTTTACAGCACAGTCCTCACTAAAGCCGACTCCAAACTAGGAAGCTCGAGATTCTAGATTCTAGACTTGAATTGACGCTGCAACTGGAACTGTAACTGGTACTGGAACTGGAACTGGAATTGAAGTTGAAGCTGAAACGGATAAAAAACGGAAGAAATACCAAGGCTCAGCAAGAAAGTACAATGTGCAATATGCATAATACAACAATATACAATATATAGGATGTAGAATGTAGAATGTAGAGCGTCTTTGAAAAACAAGAATTCAAGAATCTAAAATCTAAAATGCCCTGGCCCGGCATCGCATCGCATGGCATAGTAGACAATGGTATGGTATGTGACAAGAACCAGCCGGAACCCGGGTTTGCAAGTTCCTTGAGGGAACTTGAGGGAACTGTGAAAACTTGAAGAGCGAGAGACGAAGAGACGAGTCCTGGCTTAAACCGTACTGACAGCTCGACAGTTGAGTTAGAGTTGGAGTTGGAGCTGGGAATATGCTAGAATGGTAGAAGTGTGCTGGTGCATTCCATTACGACGTGACTGAAATTTAGGCTCTCACTGCTCACTTTCTTCATCTCCTTCCCTCCTTCCTCATTCTCTTTTCTTTCCACTTTCCATTTTTCACCAAAATCTTGGAATGTCCTATCAAGTCGGTGCATACGTAAATGGAAAATGGAAAATGTGAAATGGTGAATGGTGGAACTACATACACAGAACGTCTTTGTACTTTGTACATATAGTTCATAGCATGTAGTCTGTATTCTGTATTCTATATTATTCCGACGTGCCTGATTATTATTACTACGACTACATCCAGGACTAGGATTTTGACTGCCTGGACGGGAAAATACATGAATTACATATGTACAAACGTATATAATTTTACCACAGACGTGGTTGGTTGGCTGGTTAGTTTTAGCAAGGAAGCAAGGCATCAGAAGCTTCCAACTTGCAGCCCAAGATAGAGAAATAGAGCAATCACGTTTCTCCCGTTCTTCTAAAGATAGCTCACAATCCCACAGAGTTTTGAAAATTTAGAGTCTAGAGTCTAGAGTCTAAAGTGTAGAAAGTAGAAAGTAGAACCTCTCCACACTCCACACTCCACACAAACTCTACAATTTAGAAGCAGACAGATATTGTATTATCTTTCTCTACTTTTTCTCTCGCCTCTCATTAGACCCTTCCCATCACAGTCATATTCAAAGTCATATAGTTATAGTCATAATCATAACCATACATCTAAAGAATAGTACTTTCTCCGAATTCCGATTCCAGAACTGGAATAACAAGCACCTTTAAGAAAAAAGTATTAGTGGACGGAAACTCCTCACTACTTGCTGATTCTCCTGTTCTAAACTCTGTTGAGTGGTAAAGTCTATTTTCTCATCTTTTCTGTACATTGTACATTGTACACGGTACATGATGCACATTTGTATGGAATATTATACATGGGATTAGATAGGAAAATGGTCTGAATGAGCTAAAAGTACTGCAGATTAGCGAAGGAAAATAATATTATAATATAATATGTGTGCATTTTATAATAACAGCACAGCATCTTTCAAGCAAATGTGAACCAGACCCAAAAGCTTCAAGGGCATTTCAGAGTGAATTTAATAATATTATTGTAAAACAATTTAAGGAATTTCAATTTTGGGGTTTTGTGTGGAAATTCCATGTCAAAATTGCACATGAGTTTTTTAGTACGTCCCTTTCCTTGCGTTATGAATATTATGACAGATGACAGATCTAGTATTAGGGCAAGACAAGTATTACACAAATAGTTGACATGCAGTTGGCAGGAATATAACCTTGTACATTGTACAATTTACATATTTTATATGAACAAATTCTAAATTCTAACTTCTAACCGATAGTCGTTTTAAGTAAAGTAGGGCCTCTCCTCATTGTCATTTATCTAGCTGTGCTGTCTCATGTCTTATGCTATTAAGTACAATTGGTCTAACCACAAAGGTTGCACGTCATTGTACAAGGTACAAGGAAAACGGGCAACGAACATGCTCGTTCATATAATATTCTTTCTACATTAGTGATAATCAGTCTAAATTATTTACGCAGGAACCTCGGAATTCTACGACCAAATTTTGACTCATTCATCTTTTTAGGAGCATTTGGGAAGTTGCAAGATGGATCATTTTTGTAACAAAGTGAAACAAATAGCTCACAAGAGGACCAGCCAAAAGCCAAAAACCAAAAAGACTTTGAGCTACATACACAAATAGCTTCGGTCAAAATACAGAGGACAAAAGACAGAAGATAGAACTTTTACAAGAGTTTTAACTGAGATTAATGTCTCTTGAGGCTGTGACTGAATCTACAACTGAAACTGAGACTGAGACTGATGAGGAGCTGCACAATGCATAATAAACATTTGTATGTGTTTACTTTTCTGTTTACTCTTCTTTAGTATTTCTCTCACATACGCATGTATAGATGCAAAAGTAATAATAATAATGGTGATAATCACAATATATTATGATGAATGCAGTCCTCTTGTAATTGTAACTGTAACTGTAATTTTGCAAATAGAAAACCAAGTAAAGAAAACTATAACAAATACAAAAATGTGGTAGTCTAGAGTCTAGAGAAAGTGGAATTGGATTACATTTGTCCGTGTTCCATTTTAGTTTTCAACTCTTTTTGTATAATTATCTAGTGTACTATATTTTATATTTTGTTTTATTTATATTACAAAGTAAAATAGGATTCCTGATAGTTTTTTATCTGTATGTGATATGTGAATAGTGTTTTTGTTTTGTATTGTGTATTTTAAGCCTTATTCTCCTTCTTTTTTTGTGTGGGTGGCTCTTTTGTGCTTTTGTGCTTTTAATGGTAATTTTGTAATGGTAATGGTAAACGCATTAACTTGATTTACCGAGTCTATAAAATCGTAAACAAACAGTAGTCTGGAATTTGGAATCTGGAGTCTGAAGTTTGGAGTCTGGATCGGATGTAGAATAAATACAGGGTCATCTTTTCTTTCTCCATGGTAATTTATGGAATGGTGGACACTTGTGGACATTTCCCACATAGATGGATTAAGTATCTCCAGCGACTATAGGCTTCAGACTAAAGACGCAGTGGTATGTAGAAAGTTGAGAAAATGTGGCCCAAAAAGTACTATCTATTTAGTATTTAGAGTTAAGAGGATTGTGTAATTTATCCTGTAAAGTATCTATACATAGATATGTATGTAATTACTAAAAATGGTTTTATCTTTTATCTTTTAGCCTCTGTCCTTCTGTTTTAAAGAATAAAGATTCTTCTGGATTTTTGCATGCAAATAAATAAAGAAACGCACCGAGTAAAAAGAGGTACATGTTTTTGTTTTTCTTTAATGCGAGATCTATACAGTTTAAAATATTATTTACCTGTGTTTGCACTTAATGACACTTTTTTTTTGTATAAAAAGATCTTGAAACTTCAAAGAGTCCAAAGCCAAAAGGGAAAAGTCAAAAGTCAATTCAAGTCTGAGTGGGTTAATAAGGACCACTGATTTCGTGTTGAAGAGCACTTGACAAGTTTCTTTCAAAAGCCATCAAGCTTTTTTGTTTTTTTTGTTTCCCTATTCAACGTACCTCTTTTCTCTTTATTTTTTATGTGTGCATTTCGCATCCTTCTAATTCGTCAAGATTTTTAATGGTGAGAAATGTCACTGTCAAATTTCATTCATTTCCTACATCCAATTATTTATTCCAGCTTCCAGCTGTAGAACTTTAAAACAGGAGGAAAGTAACGGGAGTATTGAATTTGTGCATCCCATTAGAAAAGTGAAGAACCCTCTTCTTTGTCCTTTGTCCTTTGTCCTTCCTTTAAGTTTTAAGTTGCTAACAAGAATTTTTAAGTAGCTGTTACTACGACTAAAAAGATGTAGAGCAGGATTAGCGTTCTCCAAAAGTGAATCTACTACACATCATTCACTAATTCTATGTATTTTGAGTAGTAAAAGTGTCAAGCTTCTAAATACAAAAGCTAAATTGAGTAAGTACGCCTCATTACATTTCAGCACGTCATTTTTCCTCCAAGTTTGGGCCTTTTCCTGTCTTTCGTGTTTTTTTTTGTTTTTTTTGTAGCCCTACAGCGAATTGGTGTGTAACACTCTCGTCTTGACTACTTTGAATAATTGACGGTTGAGGGTTGAGGTGGAACGGTTAAAAAGTGGCTATTAGATAGGTACACCAACTTTTTGCCGTTCAAAAGAGCTATAGATTATACACTATAGAGCGGCTTTATACTTTATACATATAGAGATCATTCAAATCCAAATTCAAATTCAAAGCCAAAGCCAAAGTTAACTAAAGCATGCGAGAGTTGAAGCTCCTACAAACTTTAACTTTGACTCTGCCCAAACGAAAAAGAGGGGATTAAAAGAGGGAACAAGAGAAAGTGGTCCCTTTGAAGTTTCCTTGTTGTAAATTGTAAAACGCCCTGACTCTCTCTGTCTGTAGTTTGTAGTTTGTAGTACATAAACGGCGAATGTATGTTGTGTGCCGTAGTCACTAGAGCGTATGCTGACACAACTAACACTTTGAATCCCTGTTTCCAATATTACACAGCCGAAACACAACCCAATTGTAGAATAGGAGAACAACAATAGACACTATTCAATGTACAATGTACAATATAGAACATGCACAGAATGAGACCTTTTGTAGACAAAACTCGGTATTCATCAACCAAAAATTCCATTCATTAGAAATTCCAGGACGGGAGTAGTATTTTATTGTAAATTGTAGAACGAAAAGACGCAACCAGAACAGCAGACAGAGTTGGCAGGTCGGAAAACCGGGGAAATAACGCTGTAGATTGTAAATTGCACATTTTTATTGATTCCGTTTTCATTGGCTGTATTTGGTATTTATGTACACCATTTTGACGACAGCACGTGTGCCTTTTGCCGGTATTTAAAATTGCCATTTTCACAGCAGTTGCCCTTTTGAAGTATCTACAATCTACAATCTACGATTTACAAGCTCTAGACATTTACTGATAAAAACAATTTCTCAGTCTAGTTTTTCTCATCTGGAGGATAAAATACCAAATGACAAATGACTTTTACAGAAACATGACATGAAAGTAGAAAGTAGAAACTACAAAGTACAAAGTAATTGAAGTTCAAAATGAAAATCATCATTGATTTCTAGTTGACCCAGTTTCTCAAAGGCACAAAGCGGGTCATCTAGTCTGTAGATGAATTTATATGTCATACATAATTCATCTGATCTCGCTCCCAAGTGCAATTCCCTGTAATTCAAGGAATGAATGAATTGACTTTAGAGTAGAGGCGGAAATACCAAGTAAATAAACTTATCCACCAATTCCAAGTCCAAGTCCAACAATCAAATAGATGAAGAGAGAGAATCTCCTGCAGACTGAATGCTACGCTGCTATGCTGCTATGCTCTTTCCTCATCTCATCTTGCCCTACTCCTCCTCTTTTGCCTCATCTTGAACATTGAACATTAAACAGTGAACAGCCATTTTACATTCCATGCTGCTTTTCAAATATCAATTTTTGTTCCAACGTCGCTGATTCTGATTCTGATTCTGGTACTGCTTTTGATTTCTTAGTATGCGAGTGCTTGTAACTTTGGACTTGAAACTTTTACTCCCTTTCTTTTTTTGCTACCGCAACTTTCTTCTTCTATTTGCACTTCACTCAGGCGCCTTTTGTCTTTTGTCCGTTGTCCTTGTTCCCATCTTATTTACACTTTTGATTTTGAAACAGAAGTATAAAACTCATAGGTAAGAAAAGTTGAGAAAGAAAGAGCAAATACTTCATTTACATTTATAATTTATAATTATCAAGGTCCTTTTCATCATGTTTATTCTTTTAAAATTCAAACGGAACCGCCATTTCAGTTGATTAGTGTGTTTATTTGTCCTTTGTTTTTTGACATTAAAATACTTGACAAGAGTAAAAAAAAAATAAACCAAAATAGAAAAAAAGAAGATATTTAATATTTATCTTAAGGGTTGCACATGTATAAATAATGCAGCAACAAAAATGACTTGATAACAGTTGACTTCTGCATTTGCTCCTACTTTGTAAAATTTATAAAACACCTCTTTAAAAGTTGATTGGTTCTTTTGGCTCAGTTTTTGGTGAACCGCTTCCAATTTCGAAGTATATTGATTTTGGCTATAGGTTCTAAATGTAATTGTCTCTCGCCACGTTTTGACTGTTGATTGTTGATGGTGTTCATGCTTTTGGTGTTGAATGGAAATGGAAATTGAAGAAGGGAGAATATTGTTTTTGTTCAATGTATTTTACATGTAGTATGTAGTATATGTTAAGAATATATAAGAGTTGCCGGGAGGCTGGGGGCTGCAACAGGAATTTAGTAATTGACCTAATTGCTACTCAGAAATCAATTAGCTGTGTCTATGTATCCTCGAGGTTTAATGTACCGTAAACTTTCCTCCTATTCTAGATCTACAGTCAGAAGTCAAAAGTCTAGAATCTAGAGTACATTCTGCATGTATTTTCAAACCGTTTATAATATCGTACTTTGATACAACACCAGCGGTTGATGAGCTGTGAGCTGAGTTGAGCTGAGCTAAATATTGATCATTGATACAAAATTCCCCTCCGTTACCAATACTTGATAATAATAATAATAATAGTAATATTCAGTATCCCATGTTGCATCTTTCATCTGGAAAGTAGAATGAAAATAACTAGTGGGTATAGAAAAGTTACTATGTACAATGTACCATCTAAAATACAGAATGTGCAATGTACCTTCTAGTGTTCATATTATTTTGGCCTTTTCCCAAGTCAAGTAAGTCTGGATCCAGGATCTTTTGCTGAATATGGAAAAAAGATATTTGAGGCACATCTAATATAATATTATGATTATGATACTATTATGACTAAGCTGGTATTACATGTTACATATACAATAATATACAAGGGCACAGCACTGGGGGTATTACTTTGATATTCAATATCAGCATCTTTCCTCGTATTAATAGACAAACAGAAAGATAGAGTGTTGAGTGTTGAGTGTTGAGGGTATACTATTATGTATTATGTATAAGGACTATTAATACTCCTGATGATAATAGAGGCGGACTCACATTGTCATAACGATGAACGATGATAAAGTTTCACTCCAGCCTCAAACTCATGCCTCCTCTTGAATGTGTGCTGCTTGTTGGTGTTGGTGTTGGTATGACTTCCAACTTGCAACAATTTTCTTATTTACATTTTCTATCGCCTTTCCCAGCTAATGGAATTACTATTATTTTCATATATCATGTGTATATCAAGCACCATGTACAGTGTACAGTGTACATTGTACAGTGTATAATATCCCATATCCATAATCAGGGTTGATGATAAGTGAAATTGCTTTTCCCTCCGTACACTGTACAACGTACATTGTACAATGTATTTATTCATCAGGTTATTATAAAAATGACAACGAGTAGTTGACAGCCCTAGCAGTTGGCAGTTGATAGCTCCACAGATGATACTGAAAAGAGAACCTCTTCATGTTTTTAAATATGCTCTGGATTCTGGATTCTTTACTAAAAGACTATCAAAATGATTAACGGAGAACGGTGAAAGTATAAAAATAAACCTAGAGACACAATTAAATTACACACAGCACACAACGCCTCTTATGCAGTAACTATAATAAACTACGTATACATTATACATTGAAAGAAGAAAGTGTCCATTTTTCGATAGAGAATTCCTCTATGCCAATTGCCAATGAATTGGATAACTTTACAAAGACAAAAGACAAAAGACACAAGAGCCAAAAAGTAAAACTAGTAAATTTTAGTTACTTTTCACTGATTTTCTCCATTGGATTATAAATAATATAATTTATAATTGTTATTGTTATTATTATTGTTTATTATTGTAAGTAGGACAAAGGAAGGATAATTAAATTAGCGAGTTTCCTTTGAGCTTTTAGACGAAGACGAATCCGAGTTCCGAGAAGGAATTTTAATTACTTTTCAATTTTCAACCAGTCCCCCAGACATTCTGAACTTTGAAAAGAACTTTTTCTTTGACTAATTACTAATACCGAACCCCGTAATTCGTAATTTGAATTTATTCTAGTTACAAAAATTAAAGCAATTCTTGATTATTCCTTGTTGTAACAGAAACAGAAACAAAAACAAAAACAACAACAATTACAATTACAAGTACAAACACAACTACGGATTCTTATATGTATTATGTATCAAGTACTCCAAGAAGTACAATCCAGAATATTGTAGAATATTTCAGAAATTGAATTCAATACAAAGGATGTGTAGTGTGTAATGTCTACTTATACGGGTTTTATACGGGTTAATGGAAGCTATAGTAACTGGAAACTGGAAAATGGGTTTGTGAGTTCAAGGGGAAACCCGGAAGCCGGTTAAGGGTTGACGGTTAACATGGGGAATGGGAATGGGCATTGTTCCGGCTCAACTAATTCCAAGTTTTACATAAAAGCACCTCTGCTCAATAATGATTAAAATTGATAAATTTCTAGAATGTAAATTCTAGAATCTATGTGGAAAATACCAAATCCCCACATCAGTACAAACTACAAACTATCATACATAATACATAATACATTCATAATACACTCACTACATTAAAAAGTTTGTACTGCTACTGAAGGACTACATCAATATTTCATATGGTTTCTATTTACTCATCTATATTCAACCGCAGGAAAACCCCACAGTTATTTGTTGTTTGTCACAAGTCACAATTCACAATTCACAAGCATTCCACAATAATCCCACTTTCCCCTTTCCACTTGTACGTAAATTACTGTACACTGTACACTCACTTTATCACAATTAGTTTTTATTACAACTCCGCACAACAACAGTGAACAAAACCAATCAAATGTTTATCAACTGTGAAACAAAACTCTGGAATAAATGAAATGAATGGGACTTGACGGTTTGGCCAAATACCAAATGCCAAACACCAAAAACCAAACACCAAATTCACCCGAGATTCATTAATCTGTGTTTTACGCTGTCCATGTGTGATAATGGTTAAATTCCATATTCCATAATTCAATCAAATGAGCTTTTCATTTCCCCGTGGGCAAAATTCGGTGGTGCAGTGCAGTGCAGTTCACAATTCTCATACACTGTGTAATCTCTAGTATCTGCAAACACTGGAAACTGGACACTAGACAATGAACAATGAACATTGAACATTGAACGTGTAACCTGTAACATCCGAGTTTTATAGCCAAAATACACAATACAAAATACCTCGTTTATATCGTATGTTTATAAAAATCTAATTTCCACATTGGCACAGAATACAGAAAACAGAAAACATGGTGAATATATTAATAATAAAATGCTCACGCGGAAAGGGAAAGAAAGATTTTTACACTGATTATTTTCTTCTTTTATCTGTATATGTAAAAGACTAGAAAAGTTTTATCCTAAAAAAACATCCTTGACTTTACACATGTAAAAGTAACTGTACATTGTGAATGCAAATCTAACTGTATAAATTCAAATTCAAATTTACTCTTAAAAAAATTCCTGGTCGGAAAGTAAGCGGAATCAAAAAGAAAAACAAAAGCAAAGTGTTGCACTTTTTTGCAGGAGCGGAAAGTCGAAAATCGAAAATCCACAATCTCCATCCGCTTTCATTTTTCCTCTTATCCTTAGCTCCTGTTTTTCCCCTGTACTTTTGTACATTTGTATACTCGAACATAAAAAAAAAGAAATCACAATCACAGCTCTCACAACTTTGCATTCATTCTAATTTGAAGCAATTGAGTGAAAAGTACTTTTGGACGTATTTGTATTTTTCATGGATTTTCTCCACTTTCTCCCCTCTGTTAGTTTTCCACAGTTATACAATCAACAGTAAGCATGGGACATTTTATTCGATACTAGAAACTTTAGATACATATTGTATGAAATCATTATTACAGTGCTGGGTTTATTTCGTCTACCGCTATCTCTACAGCACAGCCGAGTTTATAGTATACGTACATTCGACAGGGAAAAGAGCAAAGAGAATTGAGAATTGAGAACAGAATGGTAAAAATAACAAAGACAACTTTTTTGTCCTGGTTGTCACTACTCAATACTCAATACAGAATACAGAAAAGAGAAACCAAAGGAATCCACACCAACTCCAACGCCAAACGGTAAACGCCAAACTCCACGAATCTAAACCCTAAAACTCTGAATTTCAAATACTCGATCCAATCCAGTTTGCTGGATTTCGATTCCACCGGAGGAACAAGTAAAAGCAGGGAATAAAAAGTCCCAGTTCCCTAAGGACTCCACAGCATTTTGTTTCTATCACAAACTACTGTGCACGGTACATTGTACATTTTATGTTGTACAGTGTACAGTGTACAATGCATTCTGTAGCTTTTACTCTAGCCATGTCAATCCACTGTTGGTTTGAAAAAAACAGAGAACGCTTAGAAACAATTTTAGGGCAAGTAGTTGCAAAGTGTTCCTCCATTCTCCATTTTATTCATCTCATTCTCCATATCCAATGTACAGAAAGTGTACGTTCTACATATTACAAAGGCAGAACTGCACTTTGTAAAACTAAACTTTTCTCATTCAAAATCCTCAACAATTTACTATCTACAATCTACAAATTGCAAAGTCACCGTGCACACTCACACAAATATAATAAAACTAGCAGTGAATACACAGAGCACATACACGACGAGTCATTTCCAAGAAAAGAATCAATTTAAAATTTGCAAAATGCAAAATGCAAAAAGTAAAAGCTTAAGCCGAATGTCTAATGAACCTCATACTGTGATAACTGATAACTGATAATGGTTATTAGAAAACTCTTTGAATAAAATGTCCACTAAATATACAAAGTACAAAATGCATACTTTAGAAATTGAATTTATAAAAAAAACTGTTATTATTAGATATTTATCATTAAACTTGATTGAGTTGGCTTGGGCTGCAGAAAGTCCTTGAGAATTTGTACAAATTAAGAGATAAAAATTGAAACTTGAACCGTTGAACCTTGAACAAAAATCCACACACTCTTTCCCAAGTTGCAGTTTTCAAGCTCCAAGTTTCAAGTTAAATAAAAAATGTATGTATTGGCTACTAAAGGTGCACAAAATCCAGAGTCCTTGAAAAGAAATGGATAGACATCTTTGTACATCGTACATTGTACATCTTGCATTGTGGATTGTGCACGTGTGGAATTGCAAGTAGAGTGGGGAGCAGATGCAAGTTGGACGGGAATTGAGTCTCCAACGCTCCCTTTCTCTGAATACTTTTCTTTCAGCCTTCACACTGTCGTCATCGTCATTCTCACTAACCATTACCATCCTCTACAGTCTACCGTCTTTCGTCTTGGTGAAAGTACGAGTAACGAGTAACGAGTAAGAAGAGATGAAAGCGGTTGAAAAAGAATCAAGTGAAAGTCCTCTCTCTCCTGTGTTCACCTGTGTTTAAAAGCCTCTCATTCTCACCATTTCCTCTATTTTATGCTCAATCGAACTGGACATTTTGAACCAAGTTAGGACGTTACAAGGTACATTGTACATTGTATATGTGTATGTGTGTGTGTGTGTGTGACTAGCTTCAAGTTGAAGCATACAGAATAGAAAATAAAGAAGGAAAAAGAAAGCACTTAACTTCTTTACTAATGGTAAAATGGTGATGGTGTGGTCCATGTCCATGTGAAAACACGGACATGAACATGAACATGAACCGGAACATACATAAATGCATAAGAGGTAGTGAAATAACATACATAGAAAATAGAAATGTATAGGGTATAGGACTTCTTGGACAAAAGCTACAACATATGTGTTACGTACTATTATTCGGCTATTTTCTACAGTCTACATTCTAGATTCTTGGTTCGTGGTTCTTGGTATTCTTGACGATCACTTGAGTCTTTTCCTGGTGGTCTGATCAAGAGTAAAAAGAAACTAAAAAGAGGCGAGCCGAGGCGAGGCGTCGACTTCATTTCTCTGTTCCTGTTTTGACACTGATGCTGAATGAAGAGTGATGTAGGTAGATACAACACTCTCCACTCACCACTCACCACCCTTAAAAATGATGGCTAATAGATATACATACTTCTTTCACAAAAGGATGGTGATATTCCTGTATATACTGTACATTGTACAATGTACCCATTACACTTTTGTGAGCTCCGTTGTTTGTTTGTTTACTTACTGCTCCTTATGATACTGTTACTGCTAGCCTGTTACTGCTCCTAATGCAACCTGATGGTCAAACTATATCCTAGTATGACATATTACATATTACACATATCTGTAAGAGGTCCATTTATACATGTATTCGCAGTTCTCAATTCTCCATTTACTATTTAGTATTTAGTATTTGCGGTTTGCCGCCGTCTGCCGTCTTCTGTACAAAGTGCAAAGTAAAAGTACTTACACTGTTTAGTGCACTTTACGTAGGAAAGAAAACGGCTACATATGAGCCTTAATGCAGGAGGTAATTGGTGAAATGGAACAAATACCAAATAAAACTGAGGTTTCTTATAGTGACGAACAACCAGGAAAGGGTATAAAAACCAGACGAATGCCGACCAGAGTACTTACATGTGAAGCATGGAAGAGAGGATAATATAACATCAACCTGATTGACCATGAATCCATGAGAAATGACAAGGAAATGGGTGGGAGGAAACACTTTTAAAAACGGCACATTTCTCATTTATTGCCTGTACAATGTACAAGCTCAACACTCAACACTCGATACAAATAACAGTATACTGAAGAACCTAAAACACTCTGTCGCTTCTACTTTGTTCTTTCATTTTCTGGTATACTGCTCCCATTATACATGTACTCTTTCATACATAAGAAACAAGGACAGCAACAACAAGTAGATAAAATCCTGTTTTGTTTTCCTCTCTCTTTTTTTTGCCCATGTTTATTCTGCATTCCGTATTCCAGACTCGGAATTTTAGACTGTGGACAAAGTCATTGCAATTTGCAAGGCTGTTCACTGTTCATTGTTCATGTTGAGATGGTTGAGATGGGATGGGAGATAAAAGGAAGAAAAAGAAAAACAAAGGTCAAGCATGAGAAGATTGTAGACTGTAGAAAGTAGAAAGTAGAAAGTAGAAAGTAGACAGGAGACAGTGGTATGAAAAAAAAATCAGCATTGCCAAAATGGCACCGTTAACCATCAGCCTTTTTCCTTCCACGTCATTCCTACACATTCCACGAAACACACAACGAAACACAGGATGATCATAACTGTAACGGGGCGGCAGAGAACCAGAAATTTCCACCGTATGGATAATAAAATAAAAAAACTACATAGTACATAAAAGTTTTTATTTTTGTCCTTTCGTCCTTTTCACGGTGCTCTCTCTCACGGTCGAAAGTGTAGAGTCGACAGTCGACAGCCGACAGCCGAGAGTAGAGAGAAGAGAGTGGGAAATGGACAGAGAGAGAACAGGACAAAAAATAGAATAAAATATTATGTCCAATCTGGTACATTTTCATGTGCAGCAGGTTCTATATTCAATGTACATTGTAAATGTAATGTATACATTTCCCATTTTCCAGCACATGAACGCAAACTGACCACGAACAACGGACAGTTGAGGAACAGTATAATAATAATAACAAGTACTACAAAGACGAATATATAAAAAAAAGTATAGTACAAACATGTGAGCAGACTCGAATGCATTTATTTTACTTTTCTTACATACAAAAGTATACTGTTGGGAAAAACCTCTTACCTTGTACACTGTACACTGTACAGTGTACACATTAGAGGAAAGGTCAAGTTTGAAAGGGAACCAGACTATTTAAAATCAACCTCCTTGCAAACCTTTATCTTTTATCTTTTATCTCAGATTTCTAGATACTTTCAATCCTGTTAAAAGGATTTTTTTTTCACATCTCCAGCCTCACGTTATCTAAACCTGCACAATATTACAGATATTTTGTAGTCTGCGATGGTAATGATGTGAATGTTAGGTATTGCATTGCTGTTATTTTTCCTTTTCTGAAAATTAAAAAATCTAAAGTATCCAAAGTACCATAGTATAAGTACAAAAGTCACAAGTGGTATTCCTATCTTCTGCTAGAAGTAAAAGTGAAGTAGAAGTTGTCATGACAATGCATCGGATATTGGATATTAGATTCTGCACAAATTTGTATAAGTTTTAGGAAAACTCCTTCAGCATATAAATATGAGCACAAGTGCAAATTTTAGAGCAAGTTAGCAAATAGCAAAGGAGTATCCAGTATCCAAGGGATTCGGAAAACTCTAGAACTCTATTACACAATACTTGTTCCACTTGAATTCCTATTGAAAATTGATTCTTGGTTTTGGTCTTTTTGTTCTAGTAGAAAATGTCCTTGGTTGCTTAGTTTCCAATGGAAATGGAAATCCAATGAGTGATCTAGTGCGAGTTCTCTCGTACACAAAATACATGAACGGACACGTGAAAAGGGTAATGAGAGTTTAGAGTTTAGAGTACAAAGTACATTGTTTTCTACTGGTGTTTCTATTACTTTTCTCTCTCGAATTTGTATTCTGTGAAGTGAGGTTCAGTTATTTGATTTTTGTATTCAAGACAAATACAAAGTTTTATACTTTTACTTACTTTCTCTCAGCTCCAAACTCCAGACTCAAAACTCAAAACTCCAAACTCAAAACTCCAGGCTAGAGGCTCAAGCATCAAGAATGAAACCTCTAGTTGACTAAACAAGAGTCGTGCTTCTTGTACATAAACGTACGTTTCTTAATATCAACTGTCTGTAGTTTGTACGCTGAAAGGTGCTTGGTGCATTTACGAGTGAGCACCGAACACCGAACACACATGGCCTTGTACGAGTGTTGTATATTTGTAGTCATATTCAAAATTCAACACAAGAACAAGAAAGGAGACATGAGTAAACTTACATGAGATGATGAGAGGAGGAGGAACCTAAACGTGTAGGTGATGTAAATGTTAAAGTGTAAACCAAAGTTAGGAAAGGGGAAAAGTCAGACATTCATAAAGACAAAGATCAAGAAAGAAAGAAAGAAAGAAAGAAAGAAAGAAAGAGAGAGAGCTTGACTAATATTCATGCTGGAGAGAGCTCTTCCGTCTTCACTGGGCCTGTCTACTGCTAACTGTCTACTGTCTAAAGTCTACCTTTGGAAGAAAGGAAAACTAGAAAGTAAAGCTAGAGGAAAGGAAAGAAGAATGTCGAGGGCAAAACAGACAGCAGACAGGAGGCAGGAAAAGTAACAGCCCAAAGTACAAAGTACACAAAATACAACAAGTATTAGACAAATAAGGCCAAGTTTTGAGTCTTAACTTTTCTTCCTTCAACTGACTTTAAAAAAGTTACCAAAGGTCTTTTGGCTTTTGAACGTGTTCTACATTATACATTATTTTATCATATTATATTTTAGATCGTACACAAGTAATAAGTACAACAAAGTATACCTGCAGTCTGTAATGTACCTTCCACCTTCAGGTGGCAGTTTCCTGTCTTGTTTTTGTCTTGTTTTATTGAACATTACTCCTCCACTTCATTATTTCTTATGAGTCTCAACTCTCAACAAAACTAACCTAACCTTTTACCTTAATGTCTATCATCCTCATCCACCCCTTCCTACTCAACTCTCAACTCTATCCCACCAAAACAAGTAAAAACCTTCATGAGGAAAATGGGTGTCATCATACATCATACATTCAAGTGCAAATGAGCAACTATTTACAATTACCCTCAAGTTTCTATATCGAGATGGATAAACCGACCTACCTGTATGTCGTATATACATCTTTTTCAGGATCATTAGATTTCATTTGTAAACTTTTAACAGATTTTTTGTGCTCTGGGCTATTCAGAATTTAGAAGCACCGTTTAATTAGAACGTGCAGCTCAAATCAAGTTTTAAGCCACAAGTTTCAAGATCAATGAACTATAGACAACTAGATAACCATTGAATAATTTACCCACCGATTTCAGTTTCGGTTTCGATTTCAGTATTTTTCCAGAAGGAGTCAAGAAAATTATGCTACTGGGATTTTAAGAAGCAAGGAAAAAATAATGTTCATTTAAAGCCGTTATTGTACGATAAAAATACCATACTATACTAAACCTCATAGTACGTGTGAGTAAGTAGGAACTAGACTAAAATAACTGCCATATCCATATCCTGAAATCTTAATACTTGTACAGATACGAATACAGAGACAGAGACAGAAACGGAAGTAAAAAGTAAAGTCAAAACGGGGGAGGTCGAAAAAAGGGCGAGTTATGAAACAGCTTTTTTGTTTTTTCCAAGAAATTGACTAGACCTACATTTCAACGTAAAGCACTAGTTGCTAGTGCACAGTACACAGTACACAAAACATAATGTACAATGTACACAAATGATGGTGTTTGCACAAGCTCCTCTAAAATAAAATAAAAACCTAGTTTAAGCAATGAAATGCAAGACAAGGGAAGACAAGAGAAAGTCAAATCAAGAGAGAGAGCTTTCTTTTTTTAAAAAGCGATCAATAATGTACAACATTTCATTCCCGTTTCCAGTATTTCCAGTTCATACTGACTGTTTAGACAGCGTGATGACGGAAGAGGAGAAAGGAAGCTGGAAAATACAGAGCGAGGGAACGAAAGAAAGAGAGCACACACAACATTCAATATAAAATGTACAACATAACATACGGTTGTCTCCAATCTACTTCTCGTTCTACATGTTCCAAAACTACATACGTGTGTAGTGTGTTCCTTTTACGTGTGTAAGTGAATGTGAACGTGAACGTGAATGGTGAATGGACATGTATTTAGTACAAAGTCGGAAGATTGTGGATGATAGGCTCGTGAAAATACACCCAAGTGTCTCTTTTCTTTTTTTTTCATCTTATTTTCCTCTTTCTCCTCATCGTCTTTTCTTCTACATCGTATCGATAAAGCCAACACGAGGAGCTACTACAGCTACCCGGAAGAAGTTCTTTCGGAAAACGTGCTTTCTGTTCTCTGTTCTCTGCTCTCCTTTCCATTTCCAATTAGTTCATTATTCATTATACAAGCAACTTCTTGTTCTTCATGGAAAGCGTGTCAAAATTGAGACTATTATTTCAGTGAATGAAATTAAATACTCTCTTCAATGGACAAGTGTCAATTCTCAATTCATGGATATTAGCATGAAATTATCATTACTAATTAGTGACCAGAATTCTGAGAAACGTTCTCCTTACTTTATTTCTGTAAATAGCCTGAGTAAACTTTTTTTTATCTCGATTCTAATGTTATAAGTTATAGTAAACGCTATAGTAACTAAAACTATCTAAAAATTTGGATAAAAGAGAAATAACTAACGAAGAAATAGGAATAGTTTCCAGTTTTATCGCAAAAGTTGTACATTTGTACATCCATAAAATAGGTAGAGGTCGTAATATACATGTACAAATGAGCATTTAATAATAATACTATTTCTTTTTTAAACTGTACACTGTAAATTGTGCATTGTGTATTGCTTTTTTTTAGGTATTTAACATTGTACCTGTGGTATCGAATACAAATAGGAGTAGAAAAAGGAATAAGAATGTACAATGTATTTATTGTACATCATGTTGTAGAATTTACTGCTTTTTTTCAAAAAGACACACACGATTCATCTTCCTATTGTTATTTCCTACTTGTCTTTTGAGCCCACATCCGTTCTCTCTCTTTCTCTTTCTCTTTTTTCTTACTTTCTTTCGCCTCGTCGTTCCCAAGTGAAAACTTGTACAGTTTGTTATCTCCTTGTAATGTAATTTCTTTCCTATTCAAATAAAACACACCGAGGGGAAAGATATCTACAATACTGAAGAGTTTATACTATACACTGTACACTGTAAACTGTACACTGTCAGTGTATAGTCAGTGCATCGACAAAGTACAAAGTACAACATAAAAGATACACGTACAGCGTAGCCTCTCCGCTCACAAGAACAATGTTAAAATACATTCTTTACTACAGTTTTATGGTCGTGGTTGCAATTTTTAAAAGTTTCTTTTTTATTATGATTCATTCTTTATTTTCCTCTTGAATCGTGTTACATTGTTACACAGCATATACTGTATTAGATATAAGTTCTAAGTTTTAAACGCATACCAAATTTACATGTGTTACAAATTCAGTTCTAAAGTCTAACGTCTACAGCTTTCATGGAGGAGACAAAAGAACATAGAGAGAAAGTTTTCAAAATTTTCATCCTCAAAATATATTTGTCAGTTCACTTGATACTTGATACGGGAATTTCCTTTTCCTTCCTTCCACGCGTGTTTCCATGTTTATCGATTCTTTTTATACTTTACCTATTTTGTGTTACATATTACACATATTATGTTGTATTAGTAGCATATAGCTACAGATTCCGCATGAATTGATCAAATGAAACAAGTTGGAGAAGAATGTGGAGGAAATTCCATAACCAAACCAGACCAGACTTTGACTAGACTGCATTATTCATAATACATAATACATGGTATTATGTGTGTAATAAGGGCCATAATAATAATAATAATAATTTGGTGCTGCGAGAGCCAACCAACGGCAAAGCACACACAGTGAGAAATGAGCATGTCCTGAACGTACACAGTGTAAAGTGTACAGTGTACTTTGTACATGGGTTATTAAGTGGAATTCGTCAAAGGAGTGCACTCATGTGTACACTGCTGTACCTAAAAAATGTGCACCGTGGGCTGTAGGCTATAGACTGCAAACTACTAACTACAGAAACCAGACACAAATCGGAATTGGAATTGAAAATGCACGGATATCAATATTTTCCTCTTTTAAATTATGTACACATTATAACTATAGTTGGAATTAGAGCTAGAATTTCCGTATTGGAAAATCACACACAAAATATAGAAAATAAATAGAAATAAATGGGGAACGGGAAAATGATAAATGACACACATCAGCATTTCAGTATTTTCTATTAATGTAATACAAGCATTTTTTTTAGTATTTTACTTTTTAAAACTCAGAATGAGTACGCATGGGAAATTAATCACTTGTTTTTTTTGTATGATTTTGATTTAAATATCAATAGAATTTTTCAAAGAAGCATCGCGTCATTCTAAAATCTACATTCTACATTTCCACGGACCGTTCTCTGTTTGTTGCTGAAAATTAAAATGATAAAGATAGCTTTATTACTTACAAGTTGTATATTATGGTATATCCACCATTCACGAGTTTCATGACTCTTGACTAATTTGAGGTTGGATTTAATATTCAACGGGAGACTACCAATTCTTGTTCTTGAGATGGATTGTAAACAAATAAAAGTGAAAAGTTGACGAGGTGAGAGGAAGATGAAGAAAATGACAAAGACAAAGACGAAGAAAAAGAGAGGCAGGAGAAAGAGACATAAAGTTAAGGATCAAGAGGCGTGAGAGCTTCAATTAATGTCCTCCAACCATTCAGCATTCTACATTTTCTACACTCTACACTCTCCATTCTGAATTCTCCATATTCATTTATGAGTCATCAGTCGTCAAGTCAAACACTAAAATGGAACAAAAGAACCTTTCACTTTCTTCCTCTCTCTTTTCTTCCTTCTTTCCTACATTTAATTTTCATTGGACTTTTTCAACATTTCTCTTTTTACTGGCTTTGACATTGTTGTACTCATAGGGATGCTTCAACATTTACGCTGAATAGTGTGTACTGTATACTGTATAGATACAGATACTTGCACAGTATACAAATGCTTATAAAGACATGCATACACACATGAGATAAAACAAGAATATTGGAATACCGTGATATTCACAGAGTTTCAACTTAGTTTTCTAATTGGATTTGGAGAATCGCCCAAAGCGAGCAAAGTATAAAGTATGAACAGTGAACAGTGAACAGGATGGAAAAGTATTAAGTATGTGAAAAGGATTCAATTGGACTGGATGGGATTGGATTGGATGGCAAATGGGAATGACATGAAATGAAATGAAATGGATTCAACTTGGAACTAGAAACTTGGAGCTTGGAACTTGGAACTTGGGCTGAATCGCCTATTGAAAGAGGGGTATGGAGAATGGAGAGTATCTGGTAGTTTTGATGACGTCAACATTTCCGCTCTCCCTTTTATACTGTATATAAAACGAATAGACGTCCAAACTAAATTTTGTAAAACCCACAGAATATTTCCCTTTCTATTGTATTTTACATCAGGCACATCCGACCAGACTATAGACTCCAGCCTCCAGATATTTTAGTTTTAATTGTCATTGTTTTCACCCCGACCAGCTCAAGCGCCATAATCCAGTTGACAAGTATATTACATACATATTACACATATTTGAACAGGTGAAAGCTGAAAATTAATAATGACTGCCATTTGGAAAAAAAACTAGATGAGAGGGAAGTCACACTCCTCTTTAATAAAACTAAATACTTTAAATTAATTGTACAAAGTACAAAGTAGCAAGTTGCACTTATTAGATATTCGACCAAAGTACAAAAGGTCCAACTGCAAAGGGTAAGAGGTAGACAATCATCGCACGTCAAGTGGTTTGTGATAATTGGTAATTGGTAATTTAGATTTCATTTGATTCCTTTCTGGATTTCTGGGAGGGTCACGGGAAAAGTCGCGAAAAGTGAAACTTGGAAAGTTTTAAACCCGAGTCTTGAGTGGCAGAGGAGGGAGAAGATTTTTAATATGAAGAAAGCTTTTGATTGTTCAGGGTTCATGCTCTCATATTCTGTATTCTGTATTCAGTATTCAGTGCTGAGTATGCACCAACTTTTTTCACCAATTGGTTAATCCAAAACTCAAAGTTTCCATTGCTTAGTATTTATCCATTTCAAAATCTAGAGTCTAGAGTCTAGAGTCTAGAGTCTAAAGTCATCCTCTAGATTTTGATTCGGATTTTGATTTTACATCTACGAATTTTGAATATCATTGACAATTTAAAATTTGAAAAGTTTTGCCATGGATACCATAATACATAATACCATACCGGAATAGAATTAGATATCTTTTAATTTTACCACCTGTAAAATTAAACTAGCTTTGAGTAAAAAGTAGATACATTTTGATTTTGATTTTGGGTAATATTTTAAATAAAGTTCAAAGTTATTGGAGAGTATCATTAAAAACTTTTTAAAAAAAGAAGAAAATTACACAATACTCAATGTAACATGCAACATACGAGATACGAGGTACATCAGATGACATTTAAGATATCAGATTATATAAATATTAAATATACGAATGACAATGTACAAACCTTTTCTCAGGTTCGTCCTTTCAGCTCTTTGTAGAATTTTAATATTTACCCAGTACCACTGCCAGTAACAGTTTTATGAGTTACCAATAAGAAATTCAAAACTCAAATCACAACCAAACTTTAAATCTCAGACAGTTTAAGACATTTTCTGGGTACGAATTATCCAATTTAAAATTCAGATTTCAAACCAGATTCTGATTTTGATTTCTACACAAGAGTTGGTGAATGACTAATTTCCATCATGTGTCATCTTTCATCTGTCTCATAAGAGGGAAGACTGAATACAATAAATTGACTTGACATACATCTGACACTTAAAATCATCCATGAAACTTTTAATCAAGGAATTAATTAAATGAGCCTTTTTAGATGTAGAATGTAGAATGTAGAGAGTAGAGGTACTCACTTTTGCATGTATGTGTAATGTGTATGTGGACAGTGTACAATATACAATGGGCAATTTACTACTAATAATGGCACAAGCCCTGTTCTCAGTTTCTTAATTCCAAGAAAGCACCTACAGAATTTGTAGTTTCATATTTCAAACATCAAAACTTCAACATCAATCCTATCCATTCTATCCTATTATATAAATATTATATCATATATGCGTCTACTTTTCAGGATTCAAGACATGGCTGAATTTTAATGATTACCAAGGATTTTGATAGTTTATCCTCTAACTTGTGTACACTGTACATTGTAAATTGTACATATAAGACGCATGATAGACGACAAGATATGGAAGATATTGTAGGTACTAAGCTACAGAGAGCTGCTACTCAATAATAATTTTAAATCTTGCACTGTGTTAAGCCGAGTTGAGTTGAGTGGAGTGGAGTGGAGCTGGTTTGAGTTGACTTGAGATTTGAGACTTGAGACTTGAGACTAGAGTCTAGAGTCTAGAGTCTTGTGTCTTGAGACTTTGATTGTGAAAAGTGTCTGAAAGGTAAAGTGGTAGGAATGAAAAGATGACAGCTAGAAATAATCAGAGATTTGAATCGTTCTGTAATGGGATTTTCATCTCTATTCTAGATTCTGGATTCTAGATTCTAGGCTCTAGATTGTTCTCTCTCTTGTCTTAAAACAGAAGGAGAAAGAAGTACGAGTACGAGTATGAGTATGACTATGACTGCGGCTTGGCTTGGTTTGAGATTTGGATTTGGTGTCTTTTCCCTTCAGTTCACGCTTCAATGTTTTCCAATCCAAAACTTTTGACAAAGTGTCTCTCTTTATTCTCTTTCCTTTGAAAAATCCAATAATGATTCCTGTACACTCTCAAGTCATTGCTGTACAGTCTGAAATCTAAAGTCTAAAGTGTACACTGAGCACAGCAATAATACAGAATAGAGAATACAAACTTTGACTCAGATTTTGAATGTGGAGTTGATTTGACTGTCCATGACAACTTTGTGTTATGATGTACATTGTAGATTGTACATGTACGTAGAATGTAGAATGTAGAGTGTATAGTGTAGTATTTAGTATTTACTGTGATATGAATGACTTTTCTGCCCTTAATTCGCCTGTATTATACATATATGAGGCTATGAGTACTTTGCACTTTGTGAGTACCTACTGAGTAACTACATTCCTGGGAGACATCATCAAGATGGTGTGAAAATAAGTCCAAATTATCCCATTATTTAGTCACTCTAGTTTCCAGCTTCCAGTCCAACTCCAACTCACAAACTCGAGCTGAAACTGGAAAAGTTTCAGTGTAAAGTGTAAAGGACATGATGATAAGTTATCACAACTTTTGTCAAATCACTCAAGAGTGGTTCCAAATCCCAGAGCATTTAAACCCCCAACACATCCAGCATCCAACATAAAGCATGAAACATAAGGAGAGAGTTGCAAATGAGACCTATTCTCAAGTAAATAATTGGGTCAGTGTCACATGGCAAATCAAAAGGTCCGTCTCTTTCATATGTTCATCCTAAATCTTACAATATTCACTGTTCAGTGTTCAGTCTTCAGTCTTCATAAGCTTTGCAGTTTAGTCATAAAAGTCATACAATAAATGTGCATCAAAGTCCCCCTGTTCAGTGTTCAATGTGCATTAATTTCACTTCATTTCCATTTTCTATTCACCATTCGACATTGAACAAAAATGAGTATGACTGTTCCAAAGAATGTCCTGCAAATTTATGTAGGAAGTAGGAATATGGTCATTGATCATTTGTGCAAATGTAGCTGCATAAAAGCAGTTTGAGCACACTTTTCTAGATTAAAATTGAAGTGGACAAAGTTGGAGTAATTTGAAATGATGGCTGTTGTAGCATCATTTGTTATGTATGTGTTAGATGTAGAAAGTAGAAAGTACATGTGCATCATTCAACGAGCAACTTGCAACTTGATAATGTACAATGTATAGTGAACAGTGAACAGTGTTCATGAACAACACATAAACACAAGGGAGAAATAGTGTTGAAAGTGCATTTAAAAATAAAGTACATTCTCTCTCTCTCTCTCTCTTTTGTGTCAATTGAAGCCACATTTGCATTCATTACGTTTAATGTATGCAATATGCAACTTTTTTTGAGCGGGTTTTAATACACCGGAATAAAAAGCTTATCATTTTTAATCTTTATACCTTTCTACCAGTTTACATTTGACGTCATGAAATTTGAAATCTCAATCCATAAAATCAAGTGCGTCATTCTTCATGTAAAAAATTAGCAGTATTTTCAATGATTTTTAAATGTTTTGAAAAATGAGAAAAGAAAACTATTAGAGTAATTTTATCTTTTTTCCTTAATTTTAATCAAATTGTCATTGATATAATTTTTATCATTAATTCATGGATTTTAAATTCTATTGATATTTTTCTGGCACACAAGTCACGCTTTAACACGTTTTACTTTTTAAGAAAGCAAATTGAGTAGCATATAGTATATAGTATTTTGTAGTATGTTCTAATCTTCTTTTATATGTCTAGTGTCTAGTTTCTAGTGTCTAGTGTCTAGTGGTGAGTTTAATTTTATTCCCTTGTTCCTAGTTTTTTTTATATTCGTCTCTGTCCTTTCTGTCTCAAAGCCACAAGAGACATGTCGTACATTGTACAGTAGAGAGAAAAAGTGAAAAAGTGGTTGCTGGAAGAACTGGTGATGAAATAATAAAAAAGAAATAAATGTAGGGAAATGAGATACAGATTGGTGATATACATTTAACAATTATATATGTGTGCAGGAGAAGCGGGGGAATATCACGCAAAGAGCAAAGAAGAAAGAAAAAAGAAAAAAAGGAGGTGGAGAAGACATGAGGATCTAATTGAGAGAAACGGTGACAGGAAACAAGGAAATATATTAGAAACTCTGCGTGAAGAGTAATTAAAAATTTAAGTTGGGCACACTCTAGTTTTTCTTTTAAAACCCAAAAAATCCTCTACCGTCTCTCGTCTACAGTCTAGTGTCTGCAGTCTACAGGCTACAGCTTAGAAAAGTAAAAGTATGCTCGCCTCTCCCATCCTCACAAAAACTTGTATAGAATACAACCACCTACTTGATGCACAAAGAAACAGAATAGGAAATCGAGAATGTAGAGTGTACAATGGAGAATGGAGGACGAAAAAAAGTGAGTGAGTAAACAATCACTCTCCATCTTCTTTTTCTCCGTCAAGTGACTACCGTCACCAGACCAACATCCGCACCAACACCAGCCCCAGAATTAGTAGCAGAACCAGAACAAGGACCAGAACCAGCTGCTTTCCAACGTTTGTTCTTTACTTTCTCCATATTCCACTCACTCTCATCGACTCTCATTGCCCTATGTTTAGTTCTGGAAACTTTAAACCATGTAAATCCGTATGCCTCTCCAGATTCCAGATATAACACATTTTACATAATACATAATGTACGCTTGTACAGTTTACAGGTCTTCAAGGTACATACAATACTACAAGTTTGAATTCTTTTGCATTTTACATGTAACCCTACATTTGCATGTGTCTTGTGCTTATTTCAAATAAGTATTCATTTTATTATTTGTCTTTCCTCCTTGTTCAAAAGTTGAACGGGAGTACAAATGTTTGTGGTAATCGAAAAGTTTTCCATTTTCCATTCATCCACTCATCTGTTCATCTATTCATCTGTGTTGGTAGTTGGTGCTTGTACAAAATACAAATGTAACCTAAAAGTATTATATATATTTAGTACGAGATCCGGCATCCGGGATCCGGAAACTGAAATCCCGAATCTAGAATCCGGATACAATGAAAATGGGGAAAAGTGAAATTTAATTTGTGCATGGTTTTAAATCTCCATTGTTAAGATACAATTCTGGTACAATAAAAGAGAGAGTGAGAGAGAATCTGAAATTTGAGGCTTGAGAAAACCGAGAAACCTCAAAAAACCCTAAAAACCACCACCACCATCTTGTTTTTCTCCTCCTCCTCTGCCTACTCATTCCGCTGAGGAAAGGGAAGAGTTGAAAGTGACAATGACAATGACAACGAAAAAGACAAGGACAAGAACTAGAACAATAAAATAACAATGACTGACATCAACAAGGAGCACATGATGGAGTAAGTCTTTTTGTTCCTCTATTTACTTTCTCTCCACCTTGTCTAATCCAGTTCAAGGACCATTTAATGCAGCATATGCATTATAAATTATACATTGTACATACAATATACAGCAGCATGTAAAATCTGTACTACTCTAAAATACTAATGTACTAGATTTGCCATTAAGCATATTACACAGCACACAGTACTCAGTACTTAGTACCTTGAATTACTTTTACTTTTATCTTTATCTAGAAGATTGGAAAAGCGGATGATAAAGTAGGTTGAGAAAATGAGCATAAGAGCATAATTTATAGACTAAGATAATCAGCGACTAATAATATACTTTCCCTTGACCTTTTGTACCTTTTCTCGATACTCTGTACTGTAATTTTTCTACTTTCTCCTTTCATCATCCGTCGAATGTCGAATGAAGGAGCAACCGAATTAAAGGAAAAGAGTATCTAGTATCTAGTTGTCTAGTTGTCTAGTTATCTAGTAATCTAGTATCTACGCATAAAATGAGTCATCCACAATCACAATCTACAATCTAAAGTAAAAAAAAGAGTAAGGAGAAAGACAGTATATACTATATACAAATATATGTCTAGTCAAAGGAAGGAAATCTCTAAAAGAGTTCACCGACTTTAATGGAACTGGAACTGGAACTGAAGCTGGAAACACAAGTAAAACCAAAACTAGACCTGAACTGAAACTGTGGGATTCTAGATTTTAGATGAAACTTCAATCTAAAGTAGAGGAGAGGAAATAGACAAGTCTGGTGGATGTACTTACAATATATGTACAATGTACATATACTTGTTCATGTACTTCGTTCTTGGTATTTTGTGTTTTGTATTTTGTATTTGGTATCTGTGAAAGAAGTAAAGTGCAGTGAAGAGGAGTGAAACATTTGAAATTCGGATATTTTGGAACCTCCAGGGAAATTCAGTAGTGACTAGTCACTGTACCACTACCACTACCACTACCACCACTACTACTACTACTAGTGTACTGAATTATACCGTAGTGTCGTCTACATGTACAATGTACAGTGTACAAAATGTACAAGTATATGTAAATAAGACATATTCTTTATATCAGACTTTCATTCTATTTCATTCCCTTCACTTTCAATTTTACTCCAAGAGAGAGGAAGAGAAGGGCGATATTTGCTCATTCCTTTCCTCTTCTTCTTCTCAGCCTCATTCCGTGTATACGAATATATCTTCACGAAATAAATAGTAGTGCCGACAACTGGAAAGTGAACACTAGTACTGTACACTGTACGTTGAAAACTAGAGCATATAATCTATAGAGTACAAATACATACCATGTCATTTTCCACATTTCTCTTTATTCGAATGTCGATGTCGATGTCGATGTGGGTTTGGATCTGATAGGATTCCAGGGATGAGATACGATACGATACTACATGTACAATGTATATGTACAGTGTACAGGATGTACGAAGTACGCTGTGATGAGATGAGATAAGATGACACAAAACGTTGCATCGGATTTCCATTTGAATTTCAAAGGCAAGTCAGGCTTACACGCTGCTCTTCTGTAGGTTATAGGCATCTTTTTACTTCTTACTTTATACGTTGTACTTATGAATGAGAAAGTGAGAAAGAACTCGAGTCTACGACTATAGTCTATACCACACAACGAAAATGCTTCAATACAATTCAGTACAGTGCACTGTGCCCTGTACATTGTACATTGTACATTACACAATGTGTACTACACAGTTACTTTTTTTTTAAAAAAACATCTCAAAAATACTCAAACTTTCATCATGTGATGACATCAACTCAAAACTCAAATCTGGAATCTCGAATCTCAAAACTCCAAACTCCAAACTCCAAACTCATAGACAGGACGTGGAAAAAAAAGTATTTTCTCATTGTATATTGAAATAATTCAGCCCACATCACCACCACCACCAGCACAATGTTTTCACCAGTGTACACCAAATAACCAACCAAAAAAGATAGTATAGTTCTCAGTTCCCTCTTTCCAAGAATATTTTTAAATTTTCATTCCCATTTTCCATATTCCATCAACATATTACTTTTCCTCCCCTTGAGTTTCTTTCATTCTTCAACCAAAAGTCACACAACCCACAACCTGCAACTTTTTCTGCTCTTGATTTAGATATTTATTTATAATATTCTACTTTCATATCTGTTTCGAATTTAGAATGCAACCGTCGATATGTATCGTGCTACACGATAAAAGACAGTTTTTAGGAATACATAATATTTTTACTTTTCAATAATATCAAAGTTTGTATGTATGAGAAAAATGAGAAAAAAGTGCACAAGTTGTTTACAAGGAAATATTTACATTAATTGGCTTGAAATTTCGAATGGTTTTCTCACACACTTTCTGTGTGTGTGTGTGTCAAGTGACAAATGAGATGGAATTGAAATGAGACTAAAAAGACCTGTCTGAATTGAATTGGTTTGGATTTGATTGACCGAGTTTCAAACTAAACCAATTTGAATGGATCGAGAGGATGATCAAAACTGTCAAATTTAAATCTACAAGGAGGTGAATAGAGCCAGAACCAGAACCAGAGTAACTTTCCCTCTTCTACCTGGTGGAATTGAATAATATGTGTAGTAAATCGTCTTATAATTTCTACAGAGACTGAGCATTAAAGTAGTGAAGGACGACTTTGATTCAATTTCAAAGCAAATTAATGAAATAGGTACAAACTGTGAAATGTGGAATACATAGAGTATAGAGTACAGAGGTGTGAAAAGATTAATAATTTTCAACTCAAATTCCAGTGATACTTTCTAAATAAACAAAGTATGATAAAATGTGAATTTCCATGAATACTGAGTACTCAAAACTCAGTAGCATTCAGTATTCATGATTTATACAGAAAAGGGTATTTAAAAGTTATAAAAGAGATTATAAAACTCTGTAGTTCTTTATATAATAATATCATGATGATAAACAAAATGAATAAACAACATTATTAAATATTAAACGGATATGGATAAACTTACCTCTTGGAGATGGAGAGACGGTGATCATGACCATTTGGACCTCAAGTCGATATCGTTCAAGGAATTTGTATTTAGCTTTATTTCGAAAATAGGAAATGGCACTCGTCACAGCTCTGACGTAGTCTCGTTGGTAGAACATGGAGTGTGGAAGAATTAGGCCCACTGAAATCATAGTGAATTAAATCAAAATTAAAGCTACAACCACAAATACAAATACAACTTTAATTTTTTTTAAAAGAAAGTATTTTGAATAAAATGATTACCGGTCAAATTTTCCTTCTCGTCCTCTCTGAGAGAAGGTCCACTGACCATAATGACCTCGGGCTGTGTGGTGGTTCTTAGTTGACCTGTACCTGAAGAGCCTGAGCCGCCCGTAGATTCACTTTGACCTTTGGTCTTACTCGTCCCACCCACGACAAGTCCACCACCCCTTTCAAAAGCACCCGAGGTTTTACCTCCACCCGTAGAATTCCTCATGCCGCCCAACATCAAACCACCTCCACTCCTCCCACCCAACGTCCCATTCCTCGCTCCTCCATATGACACTCGAAGTCCACTCCCACTCCTCTGAGGCTCCGCGGAGGGAGTCCTCGAGAGAGTGGTCAATATTATGAGGATGGGGAAAAATGTAAGGCCGAAAAATTTCAAGCCTTTACAATTTGTAGGTGATCCTTGGGATTTGAGCCACATTTTATATAACTATTTTATTTATTCACTTCACTTTTATTTGTATTTGTATTTTTATTTTAACTTCCTAAACTCTGTTTTCTATTTTCTATCTTCAGCTACACATTACCGGTGAATTACTATTTAGTATTCATTTACAAACTCACAATAGTAAATGTTGATATTTTTATATGTATATTTATGTTTTTATTTTTGATGCACGTCTGTAGACTGTATTCTGTATTATGTACACTTTTACTACTCCATAAACATAAACACAAATAGGAATGAGTAGAAGGGGAAAATTGGTACTTGTTTTTTTTTTTGCGTCTCCTTCTTCTTTGATCTCTGTGATGATGGAGCTTTTGAATTCCAACGTTTCTTTTTCCTTTTTTTCTTTCTTTCTTTCTTTCTTTCTTTTTTTCCGCTACATTCTAAAGATAATACATTTTGTGTCTTTTATATTTTATGTTTTATGCTTTGACAAAGGAACTCTGTTTCTATTTTGGCCCTTTTCTTTTCTTGTTTTCTTGTTTTCTTTTTCTCCTCTCTGTATTTATAATAATAAAACATGAACAAGCCACACTAAAGAAAGCCAAGACATTGACTTTTTACCAAAGTGCAACACACACACACACACACACAAGAAGAACAGATATTTTATGTCTCCCTGTAAACTTTCTATGATATTTCATTCATAAATTCATGGGAATATCCGTATTTTCACTATTTTTTTCTTCTTTCATCTTGAAGCTTGCTCA
Source organism: Sminthurinus signatus (assembly GCA_019776565.1). Taxonomy (NCBI): domain Eukaryota; kingdom Metazoa; phylum Arthropoda; class Collembola; order Symphypleona; family Katiannidae; genus Sminthurinus; species Sminthurinus signatus. Next base: position 19,128 of record JABASP010000010.1, on the reverse strand, counting down.
TTGCTCATTGCTCATTGTACATTGTACATTGTGTATTGCACATATCTAAGATCGGAGATCCGAGATCCAAGATAAAGGGAAAGAGAGAAAGATGGAGAAAGTCATTTGCGGTATGATAAAACGGAACATCACACAAAGAGTCAAGTCAGCAACAAAAGATGACGATAGACGTTAGATGTTAGATGTTAGACTTTTTAGACTTTAGCCATAATGGCGTCAACAGATGACAACTCTGTCAGTCATTGACCCTGGCACCATACAACATACACCATACACAAACATTCTACTTTATACTTTATTTGTAAATTGGAGACAAGTCAGTTTCAGTTCAGCTGTTGAACAAAATTCCTCTCTCGTCCTTGATTTTTCTCAAGTATCACTTGACAAAAATGGGAGACATCATCATCATCATCAGCAGCAGCATCATCAGCCTCACTTTTGTACACATTGAATCTTTTTTATTTTTACAACACATTGAAAAACATTCAACTTATTTATAAATTGAAGTGGAAGAGAGGACGAGTTCAATTTTCAATCCAATCCCATCTGAGCACTGTGAAGAGTGAAGAGTGAAGAGTAAAGAGTAGAGAGTGGATGGCAGAGAGTAGAGTCAAGTAGTCAAGTAGTCAAGTGTGGTCAACTTGCTTCGAGGAATCAAGTGTAAACAAATGGATGACACAAATACTTTAGGGGGAATAGTGAGGAAATTCATTCATCTAAACTTGTATCTCATCAGTCAGTCATTCATGTGAGTTAGAATTAAAGTAGGGAATTATTCCATTGGGACGGAACCAGAGCCAGAATGCAGAATGCAGAATGTAGAATGTAGAATGTAGAATCTAGAATCTACCGTTCAACGTTTGAATTGACTAGGGAATTAAATGTAAATGGAAGAGGAGGGGTTGAAAGCCGGGAAAGGTTGGCCAGTACATGTACAGTTTACAGTGTACATAGGAGAACAAAGAGACTGGAGTACAGTGGAATGAAATGAGGTGAACCTGTACTAAACACTGGAACACTGGAACACTGGAAACGCGTACAGACAGATTGAGTCTGAGTCTGAGTCTAGCGTGACGAGACTTCAACAGGTCGACGAAAGAATCGATTGTTTTACCTCCTCCCCTCTTTTTTTACTTCACTTTACTTTACTCTGTCCTTGCTGTACTTTTTACTTTTATACTTTTACTTTTTTGCTCGTTAGTTAGTTTTTTGGGAATTACTTTTGTCTGAATTACACTGTACAGTTTACACTTCAGTTGAACTTGAATGTAAATGGGGCAGTGAATTTGGATAATATTTATGATTTTACAGTGTGTCTGTGTGTGATCCGATCTTTCGATGTGGATGTGGATATGGATATGGATATGGATGTGGATGTACGATGTACGATGTACGATGTGCGATATAGGAGATTTGAAGGAAGATTGAATGACCAGCTGAGTGTGGAATAATGGAGCAATTAATTAGCTCTGTTCCCTCTTCCTTTTCCTCCGTGCTCCTTGTCTTATGCTCTTTACTCTTCTCTCCCTCTTACTTGGTTGTAAGTTGTAACTAATGAGCGTGACAAATTAGCTCTATTCTCTCGACCATCTTCATCTCAATGATTTTCATTTTCCTTTTCATTTCCATCCGATCCGGATCAATACATCTTTTTATACCCGACTCACTCAAGTAGTCAAGCAAAAAACAAAAACAACTCTTTCTGTCTTGTCTTCATTAGAATGAGCATAATATCTTCTTTTGCATCTTTTCAGGTTCATCAAAATCATACGTCTGCTACATGAATACTGAATCCAGTTGACTTAATTTTTACTTTTCACAAGATTGCTTTACACCACATGAAATGGATTGTGTTGTAAGTTGTAATATTTGGTATTCTGTTGGCGGTTCCTTGGTGAATTCGTTCTGGTTTCTTTTCTCAACAATCCAAGAATTTCTTTAGGGTACGAGAACTTTTTTTCCACATGTAAAAAATGGTAAAATCTTTCCGTGAGTACATTGTACGTTGTAGGTACATTTACTCTTTACTCTTTACTCGATTCTGGTTTCTATTTCTGTTTCCTGGATTCAGTCTCCTATTTATTTATATCGTATGTGAAAATGTATAAAATGAAGTCTTTAAAAGTTCCTTTTCTCCTTTTCTTCTTTTTTTCCTTTCTTGCTCCTTCTTGAACACTGAGTACTGAGTAACGAGTTGAGAGTTGAGAGTAGTGAGCACTGAGCACTGAGCACTGAGAACTGAACTACTCTGAATAGAGAATGGAGAATACAGGATCGAATGACGACGGACTGAATGATTAATGGCGGCTGTTTCCACACTCTGTTTTTTTTCTCTACTTTTTTTTTGAGGATTCAAAAAGAGAAAAGTGGGGGGAAATCGTGAAATGGCAAGTGAGGGAAGAAAGAGAGTCAAAAGCTCAAAATCTCAAAATCTGAAAAGAGAGATCCAGAAAGAGAAAAGGGGAAAGGTTAGAAATAGAGACAGAAAGCTCTTGCTCAAATCAACTCCTTCAGCATTTATATCAATATCAATATTACGATCCACACAAAAATTACAAAGCTGTGGATACTTTGTGGACCGTAGACTGTAGACTGTAGACTGTATATTTTTTGTGTGTTTGAAATTTTACAATCACTTAATACTTAATACGTAATAGTACACATGACATGGGAGTAGGGAGTAGCATAGCAACAGCCGTTTTTCTGCATCTTCATCTTCCAGGGCCCAATAAGTAAGTACATGTGAATTAGATTCTCAATTCTGCAACTATTCAGTCCTGGACATTTATAAAAAGTTTTCCGGGTATTTTTTCCACTCCTCACATTTTCAGGGAGAGAAAATCCCATGCGTAGAATGTATTAGAATTCTCCTTTTCTTCCTCTCCACATTTATACTGTACACTATGCACAATCCAAAGTACACAGTGGGAGCAAACTGCGGATGACTCTTTTTAATTTGAATGTGGGAACACTCTGGTGGATCGGCTTGTCAGTAATTTGAACATAGTAATTGTAACGAATGAAAATGAGAAGGAGAAAGTTGGTGGTGCCGTGTTGTTAGTTGTTAGTTGTTACTTTGTCATTGGCCAGATACACATGTTTACAACCTTCCTTGCTTTCTACTTGTATTATATGTAGAAAAATTCCATGTTGTTTCTAGTTTCTACAAGAATATGTAATGTAGAATGTAGACTTGTAGATATTTACTATTTACTATTTACACAACTTTATTCCCTTGCCGGAGTCAAATCACTTTTTCCTCTAGTTTGTTCTACTTTGTTTGGATTTGTCTTGTTTATTTTTCCTCTCTTTTTTTTCCTTCCTGCTTTTATTATTGCAAGATGAGATTACACACTGAGCACACACTATCTATTACAAATTACACGTTACACAGTACACGTTACACATTCAGGTATATATCTTATATCTAATGTAAAATACACGAATCACCAAGAACTTTTCTCATTTACCTTTTACTTTTTTTTCACCCCTTTGGTTAACCATTCCACATTATATCAAGTACGGTTTTATTTTTCTCTCTTTTACTTTTACTTTCACTTTTAACTTTTGATTTTTGATCTCCACTTTTTTTTATATGATATCACGACTCTGTCGTAAAACTGCTGTTGAATTTATTTATTTTTTTTAAATTTATGAGTTTATAATTGGTTAAATAATTGACTTTTAATTTGGACTAAAATGTCAACGTCAATTTCAACGCCAAGCTACACATCAATAAACTAGAAAAAAAAATAGGGACGGCTCATTTTATTTATACAGTATACAGAAAATCAGCAGAGGCGCAGAGATATTTTGGGGGAAAGTTGTGTGTGACAAGTTTAAAAATAATAATTAGTATTATTATTATTAAGGGAAATAAAAGTACAGGGGAAAGAAAATGGAGTCAAATGGAATTATTCAGCAGGGTAACTAAAAATAATAATTCTGTTTTACACAATTAGGGTAAATGAAAAGGACTGGGGTAAGAATAAGAAATAAGAGGAAAAGGAGGAGGAGGAAGAACAAGAAGAAGGTGAAGGAGGAAGTGAAAACAAAAAGATGGGAAGATCAAAGTTCCTATGAACTAGAAACTAGGAATAGTACACGGTGTAAGTAAGACGAATTAGTAAATGAGTAAAGTCAGAAGTTGAGGAAGATTGAGGAAGGAAAGAGCGAGCGAGCGACCTTCCTTTCGAAAAGTCTCGCGGTTGACTCCCATCAGAACAACTCTTTGGAACTCGGGAAGCCGATTCCGATTCAGACTCCGTGTCTCTCATCCTCTCTCCTCTCCTCTGCTTTTGCTCCCCTGCTCCAGTTTCTTCATCCACAGTCGTAGATCGGGTGAGGGGGAAGTAGCAGCCACTGTGTGTGAGTGTGAGTATGAGTATGAGTGCAAATCCAACCAGAACTTCCAGACCTACAAGACGACCATACCACACCATATCATATCTACCACCACCACGACGACCACCATCAAAATATGGATATGTATAAAATATACACAGGGAAAATATTCTCTTTTTACATTCACTCCAAAGTTCAAACTCCAAAGCAAAGCACAGGCAAATCCAGAATCCAGAATCTTGATTCAACACCTCACACTCATAAGAAAGAAATTTCATATACGTCCTTTCCCCATTCTACATGCCTACTTTTCTCCACGATAAAAGTTGATGGACCATTTTATGCTTTCCTCCCTTCGTCTTCTTCCTCCTTTAATAAATAATATTAGATACATCATTTCACTTGCAATTTCCCTATAATAACTCAAGCCTAGAAACCAGAAACTAGAAACCTACAAAACTGAAAACTGCAAATGAACATCATTAAAATTACACAAGATGTCTCATAATCATAATTCCCAAGTTCTACATCATGTAATATTAGCTTTTAATTTATTTATGCACTAATAAACGACTAGCATAAAATCTTCACGGCAGATTAAATGGTTTTTTGCTTCTTCTGTAAACTTTACATTATCAGTTACAGCTTGGAGCAACTAAGTATTTAGGTTTTTGGAAAGATCTTTCCATGTTATTTCATATTTGTGACAATGCGACGAATTTAGAGATCAGACAATAGAGAATATATGAAGGAATATTGAGAGCAAAAGTGATCTTAAAAACTAAGGAATTGTGTCAAAGAACAAGACACGAGATGCAATGCAAGATGCATGACAATAAAATAGATCAAGTTTGCTAAAAAATGAATTGTGGTGCAAAATATTTGTCTTGAAGAATAAACATTATGCATTGTACATTTTTATTTATAGTTGTGTGCAAGATGCAATAACACAAGAGACAAGACAAATAATGCACGTCATCATGAGACTCTCTATAGATGAGCATCTTTCCATATTTCTTCAAAACTATAATACAAGTATAAAGTATACCATCACCAATACAAATAGGACCAGAAAGGAGGAAACTCATAAAAAATCTTAAAGTAAGATGACAAAAAGGTGTTCATAGTTCATATTTCATATAGATGCATAGTGCATAGATACATAAGCTTCCAGTTCCTGTTTCAATTTCAGTATATCAGCTCCAGAGCCAGTGTTTAAGTCTCAGTCAGCATTTGCCATTTGCACAGACCAAAAGATTTTAACACCATTGCACTTTTCTCCATTTTGAACCAACTCGGAAACGCCAACGCCAGATCACAATTGAAGCCATATAACATATAATGTATAAAATGAAGGTATATGAAGTTTCACAGAAAATCCAGCAGCATCCAATCCAATCCAATCCATGTAAAATGTAGAATGTAAAGTCAACTCGACGACTTTCACTCGATTCACTCTATGTATACACGGATGTGATTCACCTCTGGATTCTGGAATCTAGATTCTAGATTCTAGAGTGTATATACGAAGCCTTTTTTTGTAGAGAGCGCTAAGCTGAAAACTCCTATTTTCTGGCTCCGTGAGTGTGATATCCTGGTGTGCTCTGTGCACCTACAATGTATGTACAATGTACAATGTACAGGGTACAACTTACATTGACATATCTGAGGGAAACTTTTCCAACAAGTTCACTACCAAATGCTATTAAACTCGTGTACTTTGTACATTGTACACTGAACACTGAACACACACTGAGACACAAGCCAATGTATGTGCAGTGTACATTGTACATTGTACATTTTGTAGATGGAAAAGCCATACAGTGGAAAGTAAAAGTTCACTAATTTGAAATCAGAACATGATCATACTTGCACATTTTTCTGGACTCAACTGGAAAGCTTGACACCACACTGTACAGTGCATACTTTGTGCCGTTTACACAGCATTTTGCACCCACTATCCACTACACTCCACACATGTATACATTACATACATACTTACTTGTTCGTAAAGAAAGGGAAAGATATACTTGGACAAATAAACTACACGTACATTGTACATTTCACATTATATATTGGACATGCTTTATGTCGTTTTGGTGTGGTGTTTTCCACAACTCTGTGACAAATTCACAGCCTAATTTTCTACATATTACCGTAATCGTGTAATCGTAATCGTAATCTTTAAGAGGTCAAAAACCTTGGATTTCATTGAGTCACGATTAAACAATTTTTCCTTTCCTATTATACATTATATAATTATAATCAATACTACTTTTAGACATAATCGTAATAAAATAGTTTATCTGAAAATATAATAGAAACTTTGAGCCGGTTCTAAACAAGTTCTAAGACAATTAGAAATAAAACTGAATTGAAATTTATAAACTAAACTCCTTTTGACTGTACACTGTACAATGTTTATTTATTCACCATTGAGGATTTTGAGGCGTGAAGATGTGAAGATATGAAATGTGAAAGGGGAAATTGAATCCGAGTTTCCTTCTCATTATAAACGATTGGCCTGTTTGAAGTTTGAAGTTAGATTGTGACGTAGTATGGTATGTAATGACGTAGTACTGTACATTGTACATTGTACATTATTACAGTCAGTAGCTTGGTGCGATGCGGTCTGGTTCGGTTGGGTTGGGTGTGAGTACAGAGTGAAGAGTATCAGTATCAGTGTCAGAATATTCACAAGGGGTACAGTTGAGAACCCTGGAATATTTCTCCAAAAGATCCCATGTACAATGTACAATGTACAGTGTACAGTTTACATTGTACGTACCGCGTGTATTAATAATGTAACATGAATGTATCTCGGCATTTTGTCAGCCTCTACCACAAAATGAGTAATATGATGATAATACGAGTTGAAAAATAGGATAGGGTTTGTAGTTTGTAGTTTGTAGGTATACAAGGAGAAAGTCATAATTTGATGAACGTGTCTCCTGCATATTATCCGTATCCGTATTCTGTATTTTCCTCCACCACTAACAAGTGAGCATTGTACATTGTACATTGAATATCCAACATCCAACATTCACTGCTGCCACAGCCACTGCCATTGGTACAGCTAATACTAACACTACAGCTACTCCCAACATGTAATATTACTGCACAATATTAGTGCCATTTCATTATACAGCTTTCTCTTGTGCCTTCTGTCTTTCTGTCTTTCTCCAGCCCTCACAGTCTCGCTTGCTCGCTGCAAAGGATGAAGGATGAAGGATGAAGGATTTTGTGAGTCTAATAAGAGTGTAAGAGTGTAAGATTGTGAGAATGTGAAATGTGAGTGAGTGTGCCGATGTCCTGTGTACTTTGTACTGTGTACTGTGTGGTACGCATGCGATGAGTTTTACATCTCCCAACATCCAACATCCAACATCAGCATCAGCATCAACACCCATACCAATGGCAATGGCAATCCCAACGCCAAACCCAGTACCAAGTAATATCAGGAGCTTTGGTGCCAGCAGAAACTTTAGCTTCACACATTCTCACCACGCAAGAGGCCTCAACATATGTAATATGGAATATGCATCTTGTACATTGTACATTCTATAATCTACGCTGTACATGGCGTACAGTTTAAACTCCACATGTATGTATAATGTATATACTTATCCAGTACTGGGAATACTGTACACTGTATACTGTATAAATAAAAAGACTGTGTGTATGTCCTTATGTATGCCGACGATTGGCCAGTTCAAATAACTAACGACGACTGTTTTCTGTTCTCACAACTCAGCTGAAACTTTCTCTCCTTCTCTGTGTATGAACAATGAACAAACACAGACATTATACTATAAATGCATGTTCACTGTACATATATTTAAAAGTATGCACAGTACAGAGTAAAGAGTAAAGTATACAGAGCCTATCATCATGCTCGTTCTACAATCTACAGTACTTCAGTACAGCTACAGGGAGTTTATGCTTTGTGTACTGTAATAATATTGTGTGGAGACTGTAGACTGTAGAGTGTGGAGTGTATGGTGTGAAGAAAAGGAAGAACAAAGAAGATGGTCGCTATTTCCATAGCATTGTCCTCCTCTTGTATATATAATGTATACTGTATACTGTGTTCGGTATATTACTACTGTTCAACTTGTACCGTGTACACTGCACACTGCACACTTTATAGATGTGGCTTATGTATGTTGTATGTTGTATATTGGGTATTGTGTATCTTCTATGAGGCGGGTGTAGTTATTATATAGTAAAAATACATAGACTACTGGGAATTACACTAAGCCATAAATGCGCTTTCTCTTCCTTCTTTCTTGCTTTCTTTCCTCCTTTCTCCCGCTTTCTCTGTTCTCTGTTCTCTATTCTTCCTGCCAGCAATAGTAGTCACTAGTCAGCCTCAGCATCAGCATCAGTATCAACATGAGTTTGTGCCACAGGAGAAACAAATAATAACAATATCATGAAGGAACACCGACTACAGTTTAGAGTGTACACTAGACAATACCAAAATGAGAAGGGAAAACTAAAGCGACGGCGACTCGTCACACAACTTCAACTACAACTATCCAATATGAAGAAATGGCTGGTGGAGAAAAAAGACTGGACTGACTACTGACTATGTGTTATGTGTTATGTGTCTATGTACTACGTAAAATGTACAGTGTACAATGTACAATGTACAAGGAGCAATGAGAAGAATAATAACAAGAACCAACAACTCAACTCGCAACTAGCTTTTCCCTTGAGCTCTCTCCACCAATAAAACTATTTACTATTTACCATCCTGATACAACTGTGCACTATGTCTATTGCATATTGTATGCACCGCATGTACAAATATACCACACAGCATCATAATATATTATGAAAGGTGTCTACTGTCTACTGTCTTCATAGTAAAAAAGAACAAGGCAAATACAGTGTACAAAACCCAGGACCATCAAAAGCTGTATAGGTACAAATACAAAAGTTTTCACTGCCTTTGCATATAGATATTATAATAATGTGAAAGGTACAGGGCACACTGTATTTGGAATTTGGAAAGATTTATGAAATTACACAAGTACTTTATTATCAGTATATATATACTTGTATTAAAAATCTGAGTAATAAAGACAAAAAAAAAGAAGGGAAAAGAGTCTATGTTCTAGATTCTAAATTCTACATACGGCCAGAGCAATCTCTGGAAAATCAACATTTTTACTACTTCACTCCCTTTGAATTGTAAAGAGTTGTAAATGCTGACACTGACATATGATCTTGGACTGATCCCTGATCTCTTCTTTGTTTTATATTTGGTGTTGTTTTGAATCGTCTCCATCCTTATTTTAAGTATTTTCAACATTGAACAAAAGTTCTGAACTGCCTACGTAATACTGATTTCTGATGATTATACATTATACATACTTGGAGCTTGTGTACAGACGTAAATCTGTTATGGATGCACGTTGTACGCTTCACATTGTACAGTACATACAGATAACAGATAGTTTGTACATAGTACATAGTTTTTGTAAAAGATAACAGCGGAAAGAACATTTTTCTAATTTTCTCTGATAAACTTGTCCTAGTCAGATTCAGATTCAGATTACGGTTACGATTACGATTACGATTACATGTATAATGTATGTGATGGGGACGGGGATCAGGAAATCGGAATCAGCACAAGAAGTGATGTAGCGGATTGGGATTGGGATTTGGATTGAGATTGAGATGGGAATGGTAAATTAAACCTCACCGAATGCTTCACATGTACAAATGTACAATGTAACTGTATACTGTATATTGAACAGTGGACATTGTACACTGTACAGATATCACACAGCAAAACCTTTTGAATGCATGCAGCCATAAGACTATTAATTAGTCTCAAAAGTATACATTGTCCATGCGTATACATATGTAATATGTAGTATGTATAAGTACACTCACACATTTTATATAATATTCATGTATCTTGTTTTTTACCCTTGTCTTAGTATTTCATTACAAGTTTCTAGTTTCTAGTTGGTACTTACGTTAGATTTACGTGATACCTAATACCAAAGGGAAAAGTATCCGTGTATGGTAACCTTGCCATCGTCAACAGTCCTCTCGTTTGTGGACATTTGTTTCAAATAATGGGTCATGTGTGTAGTGTGTACAGTCTACAGTCTACAGTCTACAGTCTACAGTCTACAATACATGTCTCTTTAGAATTTATTAGTATGAATGTGAATGTGATCACAGGTGATGCAACTCAGTAGCAGAAGCACTAAAAATATAATTAATTAAGATTAATTCTGTAATTTAGATTAGATGAAATGGCTTTTGTTTCTTTTTCGTATCAGTTTCAGCTTTTGATTTCTGATAAATTTACTTGGTGCTTCTTTTGAGTTCCAAGTATTTTATTTACATTTACAATCTTTATGTAACAGAATCGTACATCGTATATTATTTGCCTATCGTGAGAAAGAATTTCTCTGTACGTTACCATTTTTTAATAGAAATCGGATATCTTTGATCTCGTGTGTGTTAACTGTGGTAGAATCTGGGATCCGGAATTTAGAGTCACAATACAATCGACAGTGGATCAATATTCATCTATGTGTCATCTATATCTATGTGTTTGTGTTGTAAATTTTGAATAGATTTTATATTTGGTGTACTTTGTAATTTATTTGCATATTTTAAATATTTGAAAGTCACACAGTAAATACTAAACATAGCATTTAAAATTTAAATTGATTTCATTTATTGTGATTCTTGGAGTAAACCTGTGTAAATTCAACTCAATTTTTGCTATAAATAAACTGGGAGCTTTGAGCTCTTGGTGCATAAATATCTTATTATTTCCCCAACATTTCTAGCACATAAATAAGTAATAAGTTATGTACGGTGTGGTAGAAAGCATGGATTTCAATTTAGATGTAATTTTCTACATAAATATTTTTCCTGTTCATTATTTACAATTTACATTGAAGCCGGAAAACTGGCTTGGAACGTGGAACGTGGAACATGGAACATTTTGTACATTATTCAAAATAGATGCCGTATATACGTGCATGTATTTATAACTTATAACTTTTGTTGTATTAACAACTTTAGTGAGGATTCTTAACCGTTTATATTTCCCTCATTTCATTTTGTTTCCACTTTCCATTTTACACAGTATGCTGGCAAAATTTAATAATTTACATATTTCCGCAGTATAAAGCGTCTACAGTCTACAGTCTAAAGAGAAGAAGGAGAAGCGGCACTGCAAAGTAAATGTTTAAATGTTTAAATTTTTGTATATTTGTATATTTTATTTCTTGGATCTTTTACATATAGCTAAATTTTAAATGTACAAACACCCAAAATCACATACGTATATCTATACATTTTACACATATTCATACAGATATATGAGAATGAGTAAAGTATTCTGTATTTGTATGACTGAGCTTCTTTTCTCATACACAACAATTTGGCTGATGACTCTTTTCTACAACATTTCCTCAAGTTGGAAAAGCATTGGCTTTTAAAATTTGACGACAGAAGGAAACCCAAGAGCCAAGAGCTGAGATCTGAGAGTTGAGAGTTGAGAGCTATGAGAGTGAGGGAAAGGGAGAGAAAGAGAGAAACTCAACTGTCTGACTAAATTCAAGACATGATGGTGCTGATAGAGTTTGAGACGGAGAATGTGAAATGTGAACGAGGACAGAAACCTCTCGAGTTGATGTATTTTGGGAATTGGCTTTCAAGAATACTTAGTTGACTTACCCGAATGACGAAAATTATATAGCATGTGTAAAGTGTGGAGTGTGTAGGAACGGATAGAGGCTAGAAACTGGAGACTGGAGACTGGAGACCAAGACATGGAAAGAGTTCTATCCCCGATTTTCCCAGTGCACTCAATATAAATCCAGCAGCCTGTTATCCCTTTCCATCCGCCAACTTGTGTGTGTGAGTGTGTGAATATGTGTATTTTGGGTCTTGTGTCCATCTGTGCTTGTGCGTGTGTATCTATATGTAGAATTTAATGTACTTGGGTATTTATGTCCTTGCAAAAAGGAAGCGCATGGAAACTTAGGACAGGAGCAGAGACGAAAAGTAGATGGTAGACTAAAAGTAGTGCCACATCTCACCAATTCAGGACTGAAAATAACTGGCACACAGCAAAGTTTACAGTTTACACAGTGTAAGCAGAATAGAGAAGAGGAAAGTCTCTGCTGTTATTTTTCTTAGCTTTCTAGTATGTAGTATAGCTTTGTTTGTATCAAAATAGTACATTCATGTACAATGTACAATGTACACAGCATAAAATTTGTGTATAGGCTTACTCTGTGAAACTCTTGTGAGTTCAGAATCACAAGACAAATGAAAAATGAAACACCAAATATAAATTTCACCCGTCAAAAATCTGAATAATATCAAATATCAAGTATCAAATACTGAACACCAAACACTGACCATTGACCAATCTCATTTAGATTGTAGATTGTAGATGATAAGCACATGAAAAAAAGTATTTTGTAGTTTGTATTATCTTTGCATTATTGCTCATGGTATGATTTATTTGGAGGAAAGTTAAAATGTAATTAAAAGACACCAGCTGAATGCGGAATGAACTTTCATATTTTTTTTCTGTTTCAATTCTAGCAAGTTTTTTTGTTTTATCGACGGTAAAAAACAAAGAGAAAGACGTGAGTAATTCATCCTGCTTCATCATTTTGTGGGATATACAAGTACTTATAAAATATAGAAAAAAAGTGCATCTCAAACATAATAAATCCACATACATAATGCATAACACATAACACACATAACATAGACGTGCACGACCTAATATCTAATATAGTAACTTTAGCTTTAATTTTGACGGCTTTGTACTTTGTAGTAGCTGCATAAAAATGATTAAAGTGATAGAAATTTTTATACTGTTGGTTGCTGGTTCCTCTTACAACGAATAACTTGTTCTCTTTCTCCGAATTGTAATATAAGTATATCTAATCTTATGACCAACTGCCAATTGCCAAGTCTGAAAAGTCCGGAAAAGTCTCTCGTCTCTAGTCTAGTAATAAAATTGTTGAGCTCACTTTGAATTCTCCTTCTGCCTGATACACCATTATTCTTGTTCTTGTGCTTCTCTACTTGTACTTTTGCTTTCTCCGTTGCAATACAAATTTCCTATATTGGATTGGATATTGGACAGGTTGACCTCCGTGACCTGTGAGAAAAAGTTGTACTTTGTGTTCATAAAGACGTGCAGGGATGTGCTTTATTTGAAAAAGTTGAACAGCGTGAAAACTTCGTTTGCTCCTTTTTTTCCTTCTCATTCATTCACTTCTCTCTTCTCCGTTCTCGTAGATCCTGGTGGATTCTGGATTCTGTGGATGTGATGGGGAAGGAAGAGAATTCAGGAATTTGGTCACGGCGTCAGAGAGCAAGAGAAAAAGCAAGAGAGAAGGAGAAACTGAGAAGATGACTGTCTATAGTGTCTAGTGTCTATCCATCTCATCCCTCTCGTCTCTCGTCTTTCGTCTCTCGTCCATGATCTTCCAATATCTTTTGTGCCGTTCCTGCCCAAAAGAAAATACAACCAACTTACCAACTTTTAATAATGAGTCTGTCTAGTTTTTTTCCCTCCTATTCTTCCTCTTTTTCTCAAGTTTTCTCCTCTTTACTTTAATACAAACTCTCTCTCTCTCTCTCTGTCTTTCTCTGTCTATTCCTCTCTGTTCCTCATCACTCCACATTCTAAGTTCTAAGTTCTACATTCTACATGTATTTCCCTTCCCTCACTGTTTATTTTCTTTTTCTCAATTCCACTGGCATACTCTGAACTCTGTTTTCCGTATTCCGTATTCCGTATTCTGTATTCTGTCTCACCTCATATACTTCAGTTTCATCCATCTCAAAAGTCTTTTAGAATCAACTCTGGCTCTAGCTCTGCCTCTGACAATGGCTACCGTCTTTTTCCCCTTTGTCCGTGTCGGAACAAGATTAAGCCTATTTGTTTCCACACTGTCTATTCCTATTCCATCCTTACTTTTAGATTCTAGGTTCTAGATTCTAGTTCTAGATAGTTTTGTTCTTTTCCAAGAAAATTCGGATAGTTTTTTTTTTTTGTAGTACTCCTATATTTTACATCCATGTGTGAAATGTGCTGTTTAAAGATGGAGCCTAGAACCTAGAACATAGCATATTCACCGTGATAAATTTACATTAATACTTTCAAAAAAATGGGGGGAAAACTTTGAGGGACAAAGAATTATTTGGCGTCTTCTTCCTCTGAATTTTGATTAGATGGGAAATGAAAAGAGAAGAAATGACGAGTGAAATACAAAAGTGAAATATTGTTCAGAATAAGAACAACAGTAAAAATACTATCAACTGTAATAAATAGTAAACATTGAACTTTATATTCTGTGATATAATAAAGCAAAAATCGAGCGGATGTACCGTACAAAATAATAGAATGTTGCATATGAATCCAATTTTTTTTCCAACTAAAACTGGACTCATGAATCATGAATTTTTCTTTTTTTGCAAAGATTCTCTATTTTACTGCTCGGGTGCACAATATGTAGAGACATATTATATAAAAGACAAGAGAAGATGCAATTTTGATAGAATCAAATTTGAAGGGTAAAACTCAAACAATAAAAACTTGCTTTTCTCGAACTGTGTCTAGACTGTAGACTTTTGACTTTTGATGCTTCTTATCCTTTTCATGCTCTTTCTTTTTTTCTTTCCACTGACAACTGACAGTGAAAGTTGTGCATTTTTAGCTTCATGTTTGATATTCTGCAATCTGCAATTATTTCAACTTTTTTGTGGGTCAAGTTTTGAAGGAGAAAGTCCTAACCTTTATTATATTAAAAAGAAAGAATCAACTTTCAAAGGGAGGTTCAAAAACTCATAAAAGGAAATGTCCGTACAGTACAAAAAAGTACATAATAGTGACAACTCATGAGACCCAAGAGTACAGAGAATTTCCGGGGAAAGGGAGCGAAATGAATCTACAAACTATGTACTACAATTGAGAAGCGTGCTATGTATCAAGTATCAAGTCTGTGCATTCTGTAATATATATTGCGTATTCCAATGAGAAAACAAATAGACAGTGTGACACTAATAACGCAGGCATTTATTTAACCTTCTCCATTCAAGATGATGAAAAGTGAAGAGTCAGAAGAGCATACAGTATACAACACACAGGAAGATGTGTGCTGAAGAATAAGAGTGAAAGTGCGAAACGAAGGAGAATGAAGATAGAACCGTGGGGATTTATCGCCATCAAACCATCTTACTTGTTTTCTTCTTCTGCTTCTTCTTATTCTTCTAGGTTGTCGTATTTATAGAAAACTCATTTGTTAGTGTCAGTATTATAAAATGCTTTGGATGTTCATTGAATACAAGATGAATTACATGAAATTCGTCAGCGTCAAAGAGACAGAATATGTATAATGTATGTAGTACATAAAATGGAATAGACAATAGACAAACTACAATCTAAATAGATTAGAAAAAAGTGCTTAACGCTTTAACTGAGTTACTGAGCTACTGAGGCGCCTTTATTAACTCCTGCTGACAATATATTTATGTGGAGAATAGATATGGACAATACAAAACAATTTTTCTTTGTTTGGTTGTTGATTGTAAGAACTATTTATTAACAAGTTTTTGTATGCACAATTATTGTTTCGTTTTCTTTTTATTATAAATGTTTTCTTAACTAAAATCTATATATTCTATGTACGCTTCTTGTCTTTCAAGACAATAAATAAATAAATAAATAACAAAAGAAAACAAGACTTTATTATTAAAATTAGCATGTTTTTAAAACCTGTCTTCTTGATTCTTGATCTTTTATACTTTATAGTTGTTTCATTTAGTGTTTAGAGGCTCTCCTTTGTCCACTTGGAGCCGCAACTTGTCTTCCATTTCCACTTGGTCTGGGAAATCTTGGACTTTTGTCTTCATTCCACATCATCTTTTGTACACGAGCAACTCGAGTAGATTGCTCATTACTATTTGGATCATTTGTAGCATGATACATCATCTACAGGTAAAAGATTAAGTAAATTTTTTCCGGTAAAACATTTGTTTATCTATTGTAAACAGTTTGATGTATAAAGTACAATTTTAAAATGGAATTTGATGTCGTCAAAGTTTTAGCTTTGAAGACGTTTACAAAAATAAAAGAATATAATAATTAAATAATAGCCTTACCCAGAGTTCAGTTCCATCTGAAATTTTTAAAATTAAGAATTATTGCACATTTAATAATGCAAAAAAACATGAGCATGAAGAAGTTTTACAAAGTTAAAAGTTGACATAGTTCTGCCTTCTGACCTGGTGAATAAGTGAAGGTAGCATGCCCAGTTGTATATATATTTTCCTCGGGATTTTTATAAAACAAGCAGCGATCCAAGTCATCCCACCAATTTCTGGGGTCCATGGGATCACGTAGGTCATCGATACCGATCACTATTATTCGAATTATATGAACAGAAAAAGATGTTTTAATCATCCTGCATTTGGATTCAATTAGTACTATTTTGTAAAACTATTTTATTTTATATGACTAACTCGTGAGACAATAGTCCGGGGTCCATGTTGAGCAGGCTGAAAAAATGAGGAAAGTTCTTCCTTCATTTTGAACGATAAAGGGCCCTTCATTCACTCCACATTCCCAAGGACTTTTGGGTGTTCTCAAAAGTACTCCGGCATCTTTCACCTTCATCGGATTTTCCATCTCGGCAATGAACATTTGAGCAACAGATGAGTAAATGTAGTAGAGTTTTCCATTCCCGTATTGCAAAACTGTAACATTCATAATAATAATAATTATTATTAATTTCTTAAACCAAATCAGAATTCATCATAGAATCTTGTAATTTTCGAAACCTGAAAATTATTCAACTTACCAGTTCCATCAATTCTAAAGTCTTCAACTTCCGGTACAAGTCTTGTTTCTCTTGACCATGTTCCAAGAGGATTGCTAGCGTCGTCCGCCTTGATGACGTACATTCTGACAAATAATACAAGTACAAATACAAATATAAAATTATGTGTGTCTGATGTATGATTATTTATGAATTAATGCTTACTCGTCTTTACGAAAAATATAATCGAGATCAAGAATTAAACCCCGTGTTAATATAATATTAAAATTCTATAATATTACAAATAGAAAAAAGGTCATCATGATTTAAAAACCTGTGAGAATCTCCAATACGATTCATGCAGAAGTAGATGTAAAGATCCCCATTGATGAGGTGAAGTTCACTCGCCCACACGTTTTCATACTCTGCTGATGGTCTGTACACAACTCGTCTCTCCCCATTTCTAAAATCCGTAAGAAGATCACTCTTAATGACTGTGAGTTCATGCTCTCTATCCGTTGAGTCGGTCATGTAGTAAAATCCATTGAGGTAGATAACAGCAGGGTCAGCCGAGATTTCATCGAGTATGGGATTACCATAAGTCTCTTGAATCTGACCTGATGGCACTGAAAGAGATCGAGAGTCACCTGAGGGTCTTGGGAAAATTGGAAAGCCGTTTTGATCCCAATCGATTCTCTCCACTCGGGAAACACGACGAGAACCGGGATCATTCACATCATTTGTAGCATGAAATAACATCTAGAGAGAGAAGAAATACAGATACATCAACATGCACAACGAACAACACATTTCTTTTGCATTTTTTTCATGAATTAAAATAGTAAAGTAAACAGTACCCAAGTTTCAGTTCCATCAGGAGACCTGAAAAAATAAGAAATAGATAAAAGATAAAACACCCGGTTCTAACAGTCAAAACTTTAAAATTTAATACGATACTCAAAATATATTATAGAAATTAAGACCGAGTCAATGTACGTTGTAAATCCAGCGTGACCAGTACAAAAAACTCCTTCTTCATCATTACGAGAAAAGACGCAACCCGAATAGTCATGTTCCCATTTCGTAGCATCAAGAGGATCATTATTATTATTGATCCACATTAATCCGAGACAGTAATCTAAATAATTGAGTAGAAAGTTCATCAGTTCATTTTGCATATTAATTATTATGTGTTCTTGTTGGAGGTTGGAGTGACACTTTCTTTTGATTTTATGTTCAAAAATGTTTTATAAACCCTCAGTTTTTAGTTTTTACCTGGACCCCTGAAAATAAAATATTAAAAACATTTTAAATTCAATTCAATTATTTTCAAGCATGTATTTTTATTTTGGTTTAAATGAATTTATAAAAATCTCAAAATGAGTGAATGTGTGAATATTTCATTTATGGTAAACTTCAAATTTACCAGGTCGAGTCAGCCGAGAAGACGATGAATGTCTTATCTCCCTTTTGAATTGCATATGGTCCCTCAAGTGTGAATGGTCCTGAAATTTCGACATACATAAAACATATTATAATGTGACAAGTTTAACACTTAGAGTTGCCAAACCTTTATATTATAATGTTTATAGCAATAGCATACGAAGCATCTAAATTCTGAATCAATAAATAGATAATTAAAATTACTAAGATACAAAAGATGCGTAAAATACCTTCCCAATCAAAAATTGGCTCACGAAGGAAGACTCTTGGTCCAGAAATGGTTTCTGGATCAGACATGGGAGCAATATAGAGGTTTTGAGGTCGTCCAACATTTAATCCTGGCCACCCACTCCAAATGAAATAGAGTTGTCCATTTATTTCAAAGGGGGAACCATCAATGGCCCAGTAATCAACTGCATCTGTTGTGTACATGCGTTTAGCCTCCGTTGGCCAGTTTCCCATTGGGTTGTTATCGGGGGACTTTAGAACGTACATGCGATGATTATTATTG